>JAAXCT010003110.1:0-44769 GCA_012490785.1 Eragrostis nindensis | reverse complement strand
AGAATCAGATGCATAGCCATGAGAACCCCACAAAAAAGAGAGGTATATGGTTAGACTTCCTATTTATGTTTAAAGATCGCTAATAAAAAATAAGAAAAATAGTAAGTCTAATTCTGAAAGTAGAACACATGCGGTACATATATAATGATAGTGGTTAGTAACATAATACTATACTTCGATTCGATAGGTTGAAGTTTAAAATGTTCAATTGCAGTTCAATTGCAGCTCTAGCTATGCCGTGGATGGACGAACATGAGTTTTCAAGGAATACAGTAAGCTAGGAACATTTTAACATATCCGACTAAGAAAAATAACTTGAGTACTTGTCCTTTTGCATTCAGTGGAAGAATATGTTCTACTTCGATCTACATGCTAGTGAACTGCTCTTGTGATTTTGCCAGAAACGACCATTATGTTAATTAATTCGTTAACAGTATCATGCATAGACTAGTTCATCCAAATTCTAGTTGAAACGCTAAGTATCAGACCATTGTGTTAATACCATCGTTCCTAACTTGCTGAAAATATATTTCCATTTTGAAATCCAGATTTCATGACTGGTACCATATGGTTGGAACTGCACATAGTTGGACTGGACTAACAGCTTATCCGATGAATATCATAAACTATTAGGAAAAAGAATCTATCCAAATTTATTAGAGTAATTGACTCGAAGCAATTAGATAATAGTTCTCATTATTTTGGTATACCATAACCCTTTTTTTCTGTTTACTCTACAACATGTCAAGCAGTGGGCAACTGTACAGAATGGATGAATTGTGACCAACAGTCGCGGTCCGGATCCCACTAACTGCAGAATAGGCAGGTTATTTTTTATTTATTGGACCTTGAAATTTAATAATATGATAATATAATATATGGAATGTACAAAAGTATTGCGAGTGGTGCACAAAAGTTTATGAGGAAATTCCTTATTTGGCCCTAGAAAAGTTCCTGGTTCCTTTCTTGGCCTAATCTGAAAAAAAGTTACCTATATGACCCAAGTTGCAACTCATTCCTTTCCTTTCTTGGCCCTTCCGTCAGTTTTGAGTGCTAACGGTGTTAAATGTGTGCTGAAATGACCATTCTGCTCCTGACTTTAATAAAAATGTAAATTTATTTTCAAAATAACATAATTCCAGAATAACATAATTGTTCAAGATTTTATATTGCCGAAATTATTTAATTTTCCGAAATTCCAGAAATAATGCCAAAATTTTGTGTAATATGAAAGCTTGAACAATTATGTTATTCTGGAATTTCGGACAATTAAATAATTTCAAAAATAAATTTTACATTTTTATTTAAGTCAGGGGCAGAATGGTTTTTCAGCACCTATTTAACACCGTTAGCACTCAAAACTGACGGAAGGGCCAAGAAAGGAATGAAAGTTACAACTTGGGTCATATAGGTAACTTTTTTCAGATTGTGCCAAGAAAAGGAACCAGGAACTTTTCTAGGGCCAAATAAGGAATTTCCTCAAAGTTTATAGGTTGGGTTCGTCCGAGATTCAAATTCTCGAGTATCAGAATTCAAAATTTACTGTCTATACACGATGCATCGTTTTGCAACAGTGAACTTTAAGTAGTTATATTCTTCGAGGTACAAAGGTTTAACCATGTCCCTGTGGTAACTAGCTACTTAATATAGGTCCTAACATCCGCTGCCCTTGATCAAAACCTTGATATATTACTTGCAGTCTTCCTTATTCTCCTCCTTTTGGCCTTTGCTTGCACGCGTGTGTGACAATAGCATCAAGGCATGGCATGCCTGAAAACGATAGGTAACTGCAAAATTCTCTTCAAAATTAAAACATAAACATACCAGTTTGATGCTCCAGGCACAACTATAAAAGGGGAGGAGAATAATCCATACTTTATATCATCATTTGATCCCAATTTTCAATTGTATCAGGGCATAGAATATCTCTAGACTCTAGAGCTAGAATGACCAGTGGGAGAACCAGAAACTCACTTAAGTCCAATAAAAGTGAAGCGGCCAATATGCTTTCCATGCTACTTTCTTAGGGAGAAGAAAATTGTTCCAAGTGGTGAATACTAAGAATCGATGAATTCATTTTGGCACGAAAGGCTATTCCAGAGTTGTCCTATGAGAGATATGCAATCTTCAGGATAAGAATAAATCATCGTTTCAGAAGGAAGCGCCAGGTGCAGAATCAGATAGTTCAAATCAATCCTCAGGCAACAATCATACACAGATTGTTCTGGAATTTCAACAGTGTCTATTAGAGTCGTCTATCGGTGAGGTCCTTAGATAGGTTCTTCTGAGAGCGAGGTTCAACATATAAATCTGCTATCGGTGATTTCTAACTCTACGATCAGAAACATATAAATTTGGACGTGGGAGACTCACGTAGTGGTATCCTCGAACAAAAAAGAAATTACAAATATTATGAAAAAACTCATAACAAGTTCTCTGTAAATAAACAACCACACGTGTATTTAGGAGCGTCCCGCAAGTGTTGGCGAGAATGCAACATTGATCTTGAGGAACGGTACAGTTGACGGGTCACATCCAAAGGTTCATATCATTCCTGTACTTTTTTATGATACGGTGATATACTAACGAAATGACATTGCCGTGCCCCGTTTGATGCAAGTTTGCCCGCTCGCTTTGGCGCATGGAATCGGAATTCAGAGAGGCTGGCTATCATGACTGGATAGAACTAGCGATATCTAGCTAGGATAGGCACCAAGGATGCGTGTGTGCTAACACTGTTTTCAAGCAGGACAATTTGGAATTCTCTCTTAAGATAAAGGTAGTGACAAGAAAGGCTAAGATTAGTAGCTAGCATTAGTGGCCTGTAAGCTTGCAGATTTGCTCGAAGCAGCTCCACTTTGCATCGTGTTAACTATTAACCTATTTGTCGTTACATACGTAGGCATCTGTCTAGGGGGTTAATTTGTCCAGTAGGAAAAAGACAAAGCTTGCCTATGTGAACATTTTGTCTAGTGTTTCAGAGAGAGTAGAGTAGTACATGCATGGAAGACGAGCACAACTCAATTTTGTGCGTTCTTCTTTTGAAGAGGCTGCAATAAGGTTGTCAATGAGATGAAATTGAATGACACATTGATATCAAGTGTGACGGTTGGAGTGTACCATCGTAAAATTCGGTTGCATTTGCAGCTTAAAAGGGGGATATATGTTAGTGCGATGTTCATGGATACCAATTCAAAATTAAAAGGTAACTATAAGTGGATGTCCGCAAAAAGCCTATTAGGAAATTAGGAAGCTGGGGAGATAAGAAATGTTTGACATTGTTTTTTCCGCAAATGGAACTAAATAAGTAGTTTTGGTGTCTTATAGGGATGACCGGCTTTCCTGGTGGTTAGTCTTGGATGCAAGTACAAACACAATGATGCATCTCGTTTTAAACAACTTACCAACTTGAGATTATATATGATATGGGCAGGTGCATGCTTGTACTAACTACCCTATTACATGAAGGGCTAGAGGCCTTGAAGCATTTGAACCTTACCTATAGATGCCAATATAAAAACACTATCTAATGATCACCACTGCCCTTACATAAGCTGTTACATCTGCATAAACAAACAAAAGGGGAGAGACAAATGCTAGTGTCACCTCAATAGAAAATAAAAGGTCAGTGTAGGTACAAGAGAATTCCTTTTGACCATTGCTTTAAGCCAAGATTAGGGGCCAGAAGGCTCATCCTTAGAGGCTTGCAAGAAGTGGCAGGCGTCATATATAGCTTAGCTTGTAATGGAGTGCCGTGGATTTGTATTTCATGTCTTGGCTTACATACATGCAGCTGCTTTCAGTTCTACTTTTTGGTAATGTGTGGTTCTCAAGTTTGCAGAGTATATTGTATAAGTCCTCCTCGCCTCAGCAGTTCCTACTTCTAGTGTAGTACTATAATAAGTCTGTAACCTTTTCCATATTTTGGCCTTGTTATAGCATTTTAGCCGCCTCTGCATGCCCTAACAAAATAGCAGTAGCAAATTAAGTTACTGAATGTTCATCTTGGACTTCCATTCGTTGCTTCAGCTTTAGGGAGGGTTAAAGTTCATAAGAAGCTCGCATAGCAGCCATGGTTAACATCGTTCGACTTGGATTTCCATTGGGTGCTTCAGCTTTAGGGAGGGTTAAAGTTCAGAAGAAGCTGGCATAGCAGCCATGGTTAACATGACCTTAAAGAAATAATCTTAAGAGCACACTACAACTTAGAACTACTATTTATGTATAATTAATTCGCAACAAAAGACAATAAGACATGCAAGTAGCTAGTAGTGGACTGGCCCAGAGACTTGACGTCAGCTATTTTTCTTGTTGCACGCATACAAGATTTTATTTTTAAATCAAAATAAAGATCAAAAAGCTTTTGGGCAACAGCTCATACAAAAACTTAAAATATGAGTGGATAAGAAGTGGATCCACTCATGATTGGCTCACTGTTGCATCTAAAAGAAATCGTATGCAGTTCATGGAAACCGTTTTGATCAACACCAGTCGTCAACAAAATATCATCGCCGCTTTTCAATGAAAAGCAAACAAAAGAGAGAAGAAAGAACACCAGACAAGTGGTTGATTTGTACAAAATATTTTAGCAACTGATAATACCACAGACTGGTTTGGGTTTCTAGGTGCTAATACTTTGCAAAGTCTAATCTTATAATTATTTGCGCAACCTAACTAGTAATCCAACATACATATGTGTGGTGCAAATCACTTGGGCCCAATGGAAGTTCAATGGCTTCTATGCCGCTAGTTTATGGTTTTTGTGGTTCATTTGAATTTAATGGCGCACCACAAACCGTTCCTCCCAAAAGAGTTTTGCAAGCTTTGTGTTGACTTTAAGGGTTGTGCCGTTCTCATTGCTTAAGGCCCTCTTGCTATCTGGTGGTTCCTCCAGTCCTCTTCGTATCTTTTTGTGTACCATGTTATTCGTTTGACTTTCTTGTCGATCAAAACCGTTTGACTTTCTTCTTCACAAATTTATTTTGACTTTCTGAACAACATGATTATTATTGGGAAATCAGGAACCCTGGAGCAATTGTGCGATGAAATTATTGTTAGTTATCAGTCTCGCCTATTAGTTATGTCGAAGCGCCTGTTGGTCATGGCGAATGTTCACCAAAGAATCTATTCAATGAAACAAAACAAAAAGGTGTTTGGTTCTAGGTTCATTCTCTATGTCAGATGATTCGAGCAAGTTGTGGTTGGTTGACCTTTCAGGCTAGAAGCAGTAGCCACCGACTATCACTCGCTCAACGACCTCTCGTACTTACAAGAGTTGGACAATGCTGAAGAAGATAACACATTGGGAAATTATGCTTAGGCATTGGCTGGTTGGCATAATATGAAGTTGACTTTAAACAACAGGATGGATACAACGAGAGCAAGGCCTGATGTCTGATACAACCTCCGTCCCTTCTAGTATTCAAACACCAAAATAGTCAATGTGTTAAAAGACTATTATACCCTTCATTTTTATCTCCATCCACCCACCCACTAATTCTCCCACCAACTCCAAAGTTTGTCCTATCTGTAAAACGCCCTACATTTAGGGAAAAATTTTGAACTCCAAAATGTCCTATATTAAGGGACGGAGGGAGTAGCTAGCTTGACCTTGACTTGCAAAACCCTCTCCCAACTATTCTCATCATGCATGAGTATGCTTCGGTGGTCAAGAACGAGGGGGGAAAGCAAAACAAATGTTATACAGATGTCACAAGTTCTACCGGGGCACATGGCACATGCACACAGAAAATAAACTGCCGAACAGTAGTAGGTAAATGCAGTGCAATTTTGCCAATAGATGGAAATCGCATACCCCACTCATTGAAAGTGTATGCAATATGAAGACACGGATTCGGGATAAATGCATAAAAATTGTGGAGATATACACACTGAGGTCTCGTTAAGAACAAAAAGGTCCAAGAGCATATATATAGTCCTATACTATTGTAAGTGCGCAGAGAGTGAGATTCTTGATAAGACAACTCAATGGCGACCATGAAAAGTTCAGATTACGATAATGACTAGAAAATATTCACCTCGCATCTCATAAGAAATCATTTCTTCTCTTGAAAATTTACAAAGATCTCTCTATTTTACAGGCGGCTGGAGCCCATTACATGACCACAATTCAACAGTGCCCATTTCACTTTTTTATTTTGGGTGGAAAACAGAGGAACAAAATTGCGCTAGCTATCTCACTCGATTGATCATCTTATACAAAAATACCGAGAAAACTGGGAGAAAATAATTGAACAGTCAGCTATACGTCCTCCAGGCTTAGTCAGTCTGCTCGGTCATCGAGAGCTTGACCGCAGCAGAGCATGCTGCCATCCGGTTGTCCACGAGCTCCGGGTCGATCGCCAATGGCGATCAGCCATCGTGTTGGCCATGTGTTTAGCCGACGTAACCGTGTTCATACGTTGTCATGTACCATGTCTTAGGCCACCGCTGCCGCTACAGCGGTGGCCGCAGCGAAGACGGAACCTTTCGCGGCGGCGACCATGCTGCTGTACTCTTGGTCCTCCAGCAGGAAGGACCGGACGGCGTCAATGGACGGCGCGGCGACGAGCCGTTGCCACGCCTCGTCGGCGGCGTGGCCGCGCTTGAGGAACACCTCGGTGGCGTCGACGCGTCGGACGCGCCACATGCGTGCCAGCCGCTGGATCTTACCGCGCTGGCGGCACGCGAGGCGAAACGTGTTCTCCTTGATCTCCTCGACCGCCGCGGCGAGCATGCGGTCGCGCTCGCCGTCGTCGACGTCGAGGCCGCGCGACCGGAGGTAGGCGTCGAGCTCCGGCACGCCGATGGCGCGCCAGATGCCCCTGGAGTAGTCGGTGCGGCGCGGGTCGAAGGCCGCGGCCACCTCCTCGACGAGGCCGCGGCGGCACATGTCGTCGACGCGGCGGGCGACGAAGTCGTGGAGCACGGGGAGCTGCGCGTCCACCCAGAGGAAGCAGCACTCGTATCTCTCCCGGAACGCGCGGCGGTCGCCGTCGACGAGCTCCTCAACGTAGGAGTTGGACCCTCCGGCGATGATGGGGACGCGTCCCCGCGCGGCGACGGCGGCCGCCGCGCGCCCGGCCTCGCGGCGGAAGTCGGCGGCCGTGAACTCGGCGTCCGGGTGCGCCACGCCCAGCAGGTGGTGCGCCACGCCCGCGCACTCCTCGGGGGTCACCTTGTTGGTGGCCACGTCCAGCCCGGCGTGCAGCTGCATCTTGTCGGAGTTGATCACCTCGCCGCCGAACCGCAGCGCCAGGTCGATCGCCAGGCGCGACTTGCCCGTGCCCGTCGCGCCCAGCACCACCACGGCCTTGTGCTTGGGCGGCGCCGGGCGCCGGCCCACGGCCGACAGCGGCGGCGGGACATGGACGACGGCGTCCGGGAGCGCGATCGCCGGCGGGAGCGGCATCTTGAGCCTCGGGAAGGCCACCGGAGCGGCCGTCGCCGCGGGCGCCATGGACAGTGGCATGCTAGATCGTGCTGCCGGCGCTGGTACTGTTCGATCGATCACTTACAGGTCAGCTACTAACTGCTAGCTCGGTTCAGTGCAGTGCTCTGCTTGGGGCGTGTGAGAGCAGAGGAATGCGGGGTATTTATAGGGGGCGCGATGGTGATCTGGACGACTTGTTTAAGCTCGATCGGTTGCAGTGGATGGTTGGATGGATGCGGCGAATGGAATGGAATGGTGGTGGACTCTCAACTGGTGGGGAAGATAGAGCGACGAATGGAAGCGCGCGTTTCTGCGTTCTTCTCCGGCGCGGCACAGTAGGTGGCACAAGATCTGCATCTGCTGCAACGTAACATTCAGAAGCTCGTGAACGAGCTGAAAGCCTGCGTCGTCTTGTTCCGGCCTGAAACATGTCCTCTGTTATACATTCAGTACAAAAAACAAAAAAGGGTCGTTGTGCAAGATTCTGTGTGGTCTTGCCATCAACTCAAGTTGGTCGATCGAGAGAGAGAGGTGAGAGGGCGCTTTTCGGCGGATCAGGCCGGGCTACAACGACTGCGGTTGACTGCGGATGTGCTATCAATCGTGCCTGAATAATTGGGTTTAGATAAGGGTAGGAAGAGAACGAGTGCTATCAATCGGCTGTCACGGCAGGAGTTTGACCTCCATCTCCCTACTAAAGAAGAAGATCGCCGCGTCGAGGAGGAGCGTCTGTCTAGTCGCTTCCTTCCTTCACGTCCACAACTGATCGTTCGTCGTCTTGTTCCGAAAGCGGTAGTCTCTCTGTTCATGGCTTGGCATAGTAGCATAACGCAAGAACCTGGTTAGTGGTTACCGAACGAAGCACATCGTACGTAGTCTAACAGATGGCGGCAACCACATTGGAATTTCAAATTTCAGTGGTACAAAGCAAAGCAACTAGGCTTGCGCCCGGCGACAAGGGATATATGCTTTCTGTTTTGTTTTTTTTTTTTTGTGAGTTGCAGAGGACTACGGTTGAAGCCTTTTTTTCTTGATAAGTGGTTGAAGCCTTGAAGGGTAGTGCGTCTTGGGCGAGCGCTGATTCAGCTCATTCCAGGACAGGAGAGATTGTCCTGGGCAAGGCGCCACGACGAGTCACGACCACGCAAAGCAGTAGCACAACGTGGAAGGAGATTGATCGAGGCCGTGGGCCGCGCCGCGCTGATTGTAAAGGAAACAGGTGGGATTCTTGGGCGCCGCAACACCAGAACGCAACACGGGAGCTGCAGAAGCAGAGAGGCTCTTGGGTTGCGGACGGTCGCGGAGCCGTCGATGTCGCGCGCCGCAGCGAAGCGACGTGACGGTTCGCGGCGGCGGTGCCCGGGTGGGGTGGCCGCCGAGGGGAGTCCGTGCCGAGCGCAATGCGACTCACGAGATGACGGCGACGTACGGCGGCAAGAGTGGAACGGGACGGATCGAGCCGGTTGACGAGCGTGTGGTGCACGCGCGCCGGAGCTGCGGCCTCGGTGGTGCTGGAGAATCCACAAACCGGCTGGGGAGTGCCTCATGGGATCAGTCACGTCGAGACGAGTTATTGGAGCAATGATAAGAGGATGGCACTGATTACGGAGGAGACTTTGCTTGTCGATCCGTGCCAATCGCGAGATGAGCCAACAACAACCAACAGAGGCAGAGCTTGCAGCAGCCTGGCCGCAGTGCGGATTTCGCGTCACAGGACGTGGAGACGTCAGGATTCGGAACTTGAGATGATGATGATCAGCTGATGGATACTACTAGTAACAGCAGACGCGGGCAACCGAGAAAAAGGAGCTAGGCGAGCAAACCGTATGGTGCCGTACGGGTCCAAGCACCTCAATCCATCACGCGCGCGACGCGTCGATCGATCAGTCCGCCTCACCTGGCCGGAACGGCAGATGGACGGGAGCCCAATTAGCCTAGCAGCTAGAGCTAGTAGTAAGTAGTAGCAGACGTGCTTAATTAACATCGAGCGATCCTGACTGATCGATCGATGAGCCTGGTGGAGCTTGCGTCAACGGCAGCCATACCCATACCAGTGCCGTCCACCAACTGACGACGGATGATCAACCAGTGCCATACAATGCAATGCGATGCAAGCGAATACGTAACGTACGGGCACACATTCTGAGTGAGTGGCCCTGTGCTAGCGTTTACCGGCGTTCACCTAGGAGGCTATAAAGTACAGATGAAGAAGCTGTTTGGATTGGAGCCTTCAATTCAGCCTTGGACTTGGCGACTTTGCTGCATGCAGCTCCCCCGAAGCTACGGTTTACGTACGCGTCGTGTGCTAGATCCATCCTCCGCTAGTGTTCAGCAATGTGAAGCCACGGTCGTCGCGCCGGAAGTACAGGATTTCAGCCGGTAGATCGATCGATCGAGAGCTCATGTTGTTCACTTCACGTCCAGTCCCTGCCAGGGCGCTTATTACAAGGACTGCGTTTGAAAGTAGGCGTTTGCGACGACTTAATATTAATTCAGCTTAGATAGGGTAGGATATATATTGACCTCCACCATCATCCATGTGTGGAGAGAATCAGAACGTCCGGTCGCTCTCATTCTTCACGTCCTTCGTCTTCTTTGGAATGAGAGTGGTACTAGTGATCATGATCTCTAGCTTGTCACCTGAAACAGACCAAGACGTTGGCGTACAGTGAATTCAAGAACTATGGTGGTTCGTTCTGCACAATGTGGTACGGACGCACTAGGCGTACACCGGTCCACCAAAATTTTGCTGCAGTTTGCTGCAAGTACTAGTGGGCAGTGACGCCAACCACACAGACTAGACTAGTACTGTGCAAGAGATTGTGGAAGACGGAGGAGCCTGGTGGGCCCGCGCAGAGGAAGAAGGAAAGGCAGATTGCAGCAACGAAATACTACAACGCAACCACGGAAACATACAGTACCCTGCACTACGTCCAGATCGACGTGTACGTTTTGTTGAAGGATTTGAGAAACTGTATGGCGCTCTATCTGGTCATCAAACAGCTGACTTTGAGCAAAATCAGTGAACGAATCTCACTGCTAATCATTCTCCTCAAGCTCAGTGAGATGGAGAAGATTGACTGGCCTCTCGCTTGCGCTTCCACCGATCAATCAATCCGTAGTGGTGGAGTTTCCTCCCGGTGCGCGCGGCTGAAGCCATCAGGCTCGCGGATGGTCATGCTTAACTTTTCGGCCGTGCCGTGCGACGCGGAACGGCGCGGCGGCGGGCATCAGGCTCGTGGAGTACGTGGGGGTCGATATATAGCTCGCTCGCCGAGAGACGACGATGTGACGCCTTTGTTCTGTTTTCTTTTCATCCTGATTGACGGGTTTAGCACACGCTAACACAGGCTTTGTGTGAGACTATGTATTTCTCTCTTTTCTCCTTAATGCAAAGGCAGAGCACCTGCCAATTTCCGTCAAAAAAAAAAAAAGACGGTGGCTGGGTGGTGGTGGGCTCTGGTGGCCGCCGATCGCGCAATCATGCATTGGGCACGACGATGGCGACGCGCGAGCTAGCGTGTGGAGCATGCCGCGTCTACTCGTGGCGTTGGAGCGCGGCTGAATGACAGTCGTCATCCAGCCAATGGGTTCGCCACGACGGCGTGGTGCTGGTACCACGGCCGCGGTACGTCCCGCTCCGGACAGTCACGTCCAAGAGCAATAACAATTAATACTATCAAGAGGAGAGGATATGTGGATGGCGCTGATGATTACGGAGGAGACTTCGCCCGTGCCAATCATAACAGGATCGGAGCCGGCCGGTAGCTACAGCACCCGGGAAAAGGAAGCTCGATCGCCAGCACGTACGAGCGCGCAGAGCAGAGCAGGCTGAGCAACCTGGCTGCTACTTTCGCGTTACGGGACGTGGAGACATCACGGTCAAGAACCTCAGAAGATAGCAACAGCGGAGGCGGGCAACGAAGACGATGCTGACTCGTCCAACTCGATCTCCGGAGCGCCGCAAGGAAGGAACAGCACGGCGGCGAAGCTAGGAACGGACTGATCCCCTGCTCCGCCTCCGGCGACAGCGTATTGGGCCGTGCCTCTTAAAGGGTAGGATTCTGAGCACGGCCCACGTGAAACAAAATGGGCTTAGCCCGTGGGTCGTGCCCTTCTTCCTCAAGACCGCGGGGGCCCCACCAGGCGCAGAGTAGAGTAGGGCGACACGGCGCAAAGCTTCGAGGGCGCAGGGGCGAGGCGGCACCCACCGCGCCGACCTTCTCCTCCGGCGTCGGCGGCGCCCTTCTACTTCGCGCGGGCTCAGGGGCGACGGCGTCGGCAAGCCCGTAGGCCGCGGCGACTTGCGAACCCTACCTACATACCTGCCGATCATGGCGTCCACGGAAGCGCCTGCTGCTGGCGCACCGTCCACCTCCGAGCCTGCCGCGGAGAAGAAGCCCATCGTCGTCCGGGTCAAGCGCAAGCCTTCCCAGACCCGCCCGGACGCTTTCTGTAAGCTCCCCCCCTTCCCCCATCCTTTCTCATGGCTCCGTCCGTTCCTCCTTGAATTTATATCCTCACTCAGACAGGAAAAGGAGGGATTTTGATGCATTTTCGGGTGGCGTTTATCAGGGCTAGAGATTAATGAGAGGCCAGCCAAGAAAGCGATGCTCGATTTCTCCAGCCTTTCCATCTCCGAACCATCCTCGTCCTCCTCCAGCGCTAAAGGTATGAAGAACCAAACGGGGTGTAATCCTCATATGCAAATCTTGTTGCTTAATGGCATAGTCGAAGGATACTTGATAGCATGAGCTTGTAAATAATACTCTTTCTGATTGCTATGTAGATAATTTGATATCGAAATTTCCTTGGCAGCTTATTCCATTGATAAGTTGGCCATATTATTTTATCGCTCGTTCGCCTAAGAAAAACTTTACTCTCTTACTATGACCACAGCTACAGAGGAACCACGGGTTAAGAAGCTTCTTGTCCAACACATTGAGACAGTACACCACTCTGAAGCAGTTGGAGATGTCGTGCATTCTATTCTGGTAAAATCCCTTTCTGTTCTATTAGTTTTAATTTTAGTTGTTTAACTGGCTTAGCGCACGGATTTCTCATTTTATTCAAATATAACTCCTGCTGCCTAGGACCTCTTTTGTTATTTTTCTTCCGTGGATTGTATGGTCCTCATAAATAATCTTCAGCATAACAACTTCAAAGCAATTTTCAGTTAAAAACTGAACAACTTCTTTGAAATGGATTACTTTTAAACTTTCATCTTTATTTGTGTGGAAAAGAGGAATCAGTTTCAGCTCTACTTCCATATATGGTTACGCAGTTGGTCAATAATGCCTGTTCTATGCACGCACATACGACTTCTTGGAAATCAATTTGAATTGTTTTTGCAGCTTGCTGACTCGAATACCAGAGAGATAAAGAGTAAGACTAAGGAGTGGAATGACAGAATGAAGCAAGACAAAGTGAGTTTCTGCTAATGATTACTGGATTAAATAGCTGTTTCCCGTGAAGATTCCATAATTACTGAACCTTTTACTTTCTCGTTGAACATTGCTGCCAATATCTTTTACAATCCAGTAAATAGTGTTGTATTTAGTTGTTGTAACGAATTTAGGTACTCAAATGCTAAAATGGTCCCTTTTGTGCCAACAGAAACAAGACCAGCTGCGTTCAGCAGCAAGGCAGCGGCATGAGGTACGCACGTCCAATTGTCTTTACTGCTCAGTTCTTTATGCTTAATTTTCTTCGAGTTAGAACGAGAGAATAATTTCAATAGGCAGTGTAGCTCATGAAATTTGGAGCAAATCAATGATATAATTAATTATGGGCCTTGGATTTTTAGATTATGCCTAGTAGTATTTCATGAGGGTGGCAATGCTACTACTCAATTTTCCTAAGACTAGAAAATTGTATTTAATTGTCTTAAATGCTATGGTGCTCTTTTTTTGCGTGAATTGTTGTGCATGGATTTATTCACTGTCACTATATAGGATTTGGGAAGAAATGCTCGCTTTGCGCAAATATGGAGTCGTCGTAAAGGAGGAAATAATGAAGGTGATGAATCACTGAGAGAAATATGCCATCTATATGATGCTATCCAAGTGGATCCAGAAGCAGAGAAGCATCCGGCAGAACCACGGCAAGTCTTGCGTTCTGACGAATTACCAGATCTTCAGGAGAGTTGTTATGTTTCATGTTTCCTTACCATGTTCTGTGCAGGACAACTATCACTCTTGAAGAGGGTGCTGTTTTATGCAATTTTCTTCCACTTTTACGGGAGTACTTGCCATCAGCCGCTGAAGAAATTGAATCAGATATAATTTCACTGGCACCATCAGAAGGTTTGCAACATTCATGCCACTTCAAAATCTGGAGTATTTAACTAGCTTATTTTAGAAACGTTAGTTGCTCTTTTAGCTATTGCTTCATAGTTCATTTCAGCATTTCAAGTCCAACCTGCCAAGAGTCCAACCTCCTCTAATGAGAAGGGGGAAAAAGTTATACTGAAACAATTTCTGCCACGGCTATTCTAATGGCATGATGAAGTAGGGCATGATTTTTTGTATGGATCAGTGTATTTGGCGCGACATGCCAAATTGTGTGATGCCATACTCCATTGCACAGCCTCATTCGGAATGCTTACTCTCGGAAGCATAAAACTCAAACTAAGTATACCAACCTTTTTGTGTGAAGTTCCCAGTGCCAAGGCTTTAGGTTGAATTTTTCGGTACAAGTTATACTTACATGAACTAGTTAAAGTGCTCGATGGTTTCAGTTTTTGTGTAATATATTATCACAAACTCAATTAATGGTACAAGAAGTTCTTCCAAAATGACCAACAGTTTTGCACCAGCACTAATTTGATGGGTTTAATTTTTGCTGTTGAGTAGAATCAGAAGTTTATGACATATATACTGTCAAGGAGGTGGATGATATAGATATGGAGGACACATCAGCAGCTTCATATCCACGGTAATTGTGGTTCACATGTGTGAGCTTTATTCCATTGTTATGTTTGCAAATTTCTAAGCGGTCTTCTTACCCTAGGTTACAAGTGGACGATGATGAAGGTGAATGCTATGATGATGACTATCCATATGATACAGATGATTCAAATGGTAATTTTAAAAATCATTCTACTTGTTAATGAATTGCTTAGATCATTTACTAATATGTATTTGCTGAAATCTTCCATCTTGAATATGCAGCTGAAGATAATCCACTCTATGATTATCCTGAAGAAGCATCAGAGGACGAGGATGATGGTAGTGATGATGAGGATCCTTTTGGGGACAATGAAGGTTCTGATTCTGAGTACGAGAAGGAAGAAGTAGAAGTGGAAAAGGATGAATAGTGGGGATAGAAATGTAACGCTGACCATTGAGATAGCAATGCAATGCGGGGGAGGCTAGCTATCGAGTTGGACGTAAATGTAATGTTGACTATTGAGATCGACTCAACATTGTTCTGTCACGTATCATTGTGCTTGAACATCAATGCATGAGAAGAAAAATATCCCCTGCATTACCAAACAGAGGAAGAATCATGTAGTTATGGGTTTTGGAAACTAGGGATGCTTATGTTTTGCTCATATTGGTCTCTTGCTGCCTGCTGGGCAACGCGCACAAGTGAGTGCTGAACTGCTGATGTCTTTATGTGAGAAGAGTACATTTTTTTTCCATTTTTCTTTTTAGAGGAAGGATTTTATTGTCCAACAATGGTATTTAACGGTAGAGAAGAAAATATTAGAGAGAAGTCTAGACTTTGATTCAGGCAATATTTTGCCATGAAGGGAAAATAATAAAGAAGCTCTTATTTACAAAAAAAAAAATATAGAAGCTCTTATAATTTAGCTTTTTTTTTTTGAGATTACTCTTATAATTTAGCTAATAAGCGGGCCTTCGCGATGCTCGTCAAATCAAAAAAAAAACGCCGGGGGTCCATGCCCACGCTCTGTTTTGCGACGTGAAGCCTGTGGGCCTGGAAAATGTGCAAATGTAGATGTTTTGTTTTGCGTTGTGAAGCCCGTGGACCCGTTTAAAGGCTGGAGCATCCCAGACGTAGACGATTCTTAAAAAAAAATAAAAAATATTCCAGACGTAGACGCAAGAAACCGAGGAAGAACAGGAAGCACGCAGCGGCGAAGCGGCGACGCGATCGAAGGAAGAAGAATCGCTAGATTTCCAAATTCTCTAGTCTGCCGGCGTCCACCACTCTGATTTTAGCCAGGTAATCCCTCTTCTCCTTTCTTCTTTCAATTCGTCATCTGATAGTCGAGATGGTGCAACCTGCTCCCCTGATTCGGTCCCCACACTTGCTATGTTCCTGTATTGGGTTGATAATTAATCATCTGTCCGACCGAATTGGCGTCTCGAATTATGCTGAAGTGATTGATCTGTATTTCCCCCAAGAATTTGTAGCTCTCCATTCTGACGAGGGATACAATCCAGGCAAACATATTTGTTCTTGGGAATCTCCGTGAGATGCATTGGCTAGTGGTGTTGGATGTCAATGAGGAAACCAGAATTTGATTTTCGCCTTCTGCATATTATTTCTAGTGTGGATGTCTCTCCCCTAGTCTTTTTTCTTTTACTTATTTTCTGTTAGTAGGGTTGTGGTTCTGACATTGGCTGCTAAAAAGGAGCTTTGCTTCGCTCTTGCCTCAAATTTTTACAAGAAAGAAAAATGAACCTAGAAGAAAGCACAATATAGCTTGTGATGTTGTGTGGAGGCAAGGCAAGGACCATGTACCTGCATGTAGTAGTTTTGCCTTTGCTGGTTGGAGATGCGTTTGATCTTTTCCTTCTTGGAGATAAGAGTACCACTTGTTGCTTGTGCAGTTGTGTTTCCTTAGCTCTAAATGGACCTCAAGACTTGCTCTTCACTTGTCTTTCGCCCGCAGTTCTATGTGCCATAGCCTGCTAATTTGTCTCTAGCTCCACCTTCCTTTCATGTTACTTAGCTCATACGAGTCACTGTTTTGCTGCAACATTGATTATCCTGAAACATGGGATCATTGCTAGGAGGTCCTCTTCTCGATGTAACCATGCCAGATATGAAGGAATCACTTTCAACACAAGGGCATCCATCCATTTCTGCAGTAGTATGTATATTTTCTTCTCTTTTTTTTCTTTATCATCCTATGCGATGAATTGCTGCTGTCTATCGCACTATGAGCCATGATCTTTTCTGTCAATTGGTTTGGATTGTTGTGTGATTTAAGATGTAACCATTGAACTGATCATAGCAGACCAATCGTTGTTTTCTTCTTCTTCTTCTTCTTCTCTTGTTTTTTTAATCGTGTCTTCTCATTATCCTTGGCCCTATTGTTTTCATATCCAAAATTTCCGAAAGGAAAGGCTTTGATGGAGTGTTTGTAATATCGTGCAGCCTTAGTTTGGTGATTTTATCAATGCTTGAAACATGTCCAGAATCCAGATAAAACAAAACATCTTGATTTTATATGTAATGATCCAAATTAGGAAAACAATCTGTAGCCATACTTTAGGCTTTTAAAAATTTCTTTTAACAATAATTTGGTGAATACAGGTAGATGATAGTTCAGCCGATGGCGTTGAAGATTCACAACTGTTCCCCTCTGTCCCAGCTTTGAACCAAGCTGCATCTTATCTTGCTCAGACAGCTTCATATCTCACCCAGTGCCTCCCTGTACCTGGTTATGTGGGTTAGTTCCTTTCCTTACTTTAGCGAAATTATTCCCTTATGTGAGGCAGCAGCAATAGGATCCAAGGTCTTCATCGTCGTCAGTTAGGTTGTTTAAAATCAGCCTGTGGCGCGAATGTAACTTAAGAGGCATGTGGTGTGTGTGTTGTACTTTACAACTTTCTCTTCTTAATGAAATGATATGCAGCTGCGTTTTCGAGAAAAAAAAGTGCATAAGCAAAGTGGAATCTTATTGTACTTCAACTATTCAAATGTGTTTACAATCTTAATGTAGGTCTATCGGGGGAGGACCAAGAATTAGTTGCACTGCCACCTGCACCGGTGTCTGGCACATCTTCTGTTGACTCATCTTCCTTAGACTTGGCTGGCACTAGTTCATCCCTTGCTCAAGAAGGTTGTAGCGGAATCAATCCTCAAGAAAACTCAGGGCAGATGGTACCTTCAAATGTTTTCCAGAATGGAGCGTCACTGTTTCAAGGGTATAGATTGCTTTTGGTATCTTTATTTTTTAATTTTCCCATGCATGCAGACCCTAGCATATGGATTAGGAGCAATGATGCATATTGAAGTGATGAATGCACTTTTCATAAAATTTGACCCGCGTTAGGTCTATTCTGTCATACGTAAGAATCATGCCAAATTTAACGAGTTGAAATGCATGCCATTCTGATTCTCTTTGTAGATCAATTGGGATAGAAAATTGAATTTAAGGGGATGTAGCAGTCTTTCTTAAGATGCTCACTTCTTGTTTGCAGCCTTGTAGAGCGTGCTCGGAAAACAGTTCGTGGTTCTGCAGATGATATCGGCTGGCTCCAGCGGGATCAAAGCTTACCCACAACTGAGGATGGGACAGCCAGGTTCATGGAGATTCTGGATTCTGTAAGGTCAGGCCAATTTTGCACAGATATAAATGTTTATACGGTATATAATTTTGCTTTTAGCAATTTATGTAATGTAATTTTTTTTTTCTCATGGGGTCATTTCATTCACCTTCAGAAAAAATGAGCACAAGCTACCTGATTCGGTGGTTTATTTGCTGGTTCCAGGTCAGTCCCGACGACTCTGATTGTGAACATTGAATTTCACAAGTTTCATGATAACATCTGTTGTCTTGATGTTTAGGTTTGTTTAGTAACCATGGGCCGCTTTATTTTGTTAAAACAAAATCATACTTCTCCAAGATGGGTCTGGCTTGTCACATTGCCAAAATTCATAGCGAGGTACTCCATACTTACCTGTACTTTGCTCGACATTTATTTTCATCGAGACTGATAAAAACTATCCTGCAGTCTTCAGTTATTAAAAATGCAAGAGAGATAAAGGAATATATAGAAGAAATATATTGGGGTGCAAGGAAACGTGTGCTTCTTCTTGGTCATAGCAAGGGCGGTGTAGATGCGGCTGCAGCCCTGTCCCTCTACTGGCCACAACTGAAAGACAAGGTTGCAGGTTTAGCATTAGCCCAAAGTCCATATGGGGGAAGCCCGGTTGCTTCAGATATCCTTCGTGAGGGGCAGCTTGGTGACTACGTCAGGTTACGTAAACTTATGGAAATTTTGGTATCCAAAGTCCTTAAGGTATTTGTCTCGGTCACTGCAAGCATTAATCAGGTCGTACAATGGAAAACATTGTTGACTCTGTTCTTTGTCTTGTCTTCAGGGTGATTTGCAGGCTCTAGAAGATCTTACTTATGAAAAGAGGAAAGAATTCCTGCGACGGCACCCATTACCCCAGGAAGTTCCAATTGTATCATTCCACACGGAAGCAAGCATCACTCCCAGTGTGCTCACAGCTCTCTCCCATGTTGCTCACTTTGAGCTTCCAATCGCTGTCGATGGCAGTTCCACCAGGGTACCAGTTGTAATTCCACTTTCAGCTGCAATGGCAGCATGCTCACAACTGCTGGTGGCAAGGTATGGTGAGAAGAGTGATGGTCTTGTGACGAGGAAGGATGCTGAGGTTCCTGGATCAGTAGTGGTCCGCCCCGAGCGGAAACTAGACCATGCATGGATGGTGTATTCCTCGCTGAAAAATGAGCCTGGGGATCAGGCAGACACATCGCAGGTATGTGAAGCCCTGCTGACTCTTCTTGTCGAGGTTGGACAGAAAAGGAGGCATGAGATGGCCATGAAAGATGAGTGAAAGTGTTAGTGTTTCCCTGAGATATATCTGTAATCGTATACTTTTTTTACTGCCAGCTGCACATAGTCGTGTCAAAACCTATGTGACAAAGTGCTTCTGGACCTATTTTTATTTGGTTTACAACAGAAGCTTATGAATGCCTTTGCATATCTTGTGAACCTTGAGATGAAAATGGCAATGTGGTTGTCCCTTCATGTTCCTGATATTTTATTGTTTGCTTCAGTTCGTATGTTGATGGCGCATCGCCGGATTGATATGTTCGTTGGTAGTAAGGAACTATTATGGATAGGGGAAATAGTTGCAGGTTTCCAGAAATTATGGTCTCTATTAGTAGTAATATGGGTGATGGTTAAGGGATGGTGGTTAAATTTTCTGCTTTTATCCAGCTGTGATAGATCAGATATGTGGAAAGAAAGTAGTGATGCTGAGTGGTCACAGATAATTCAGCAAAATGCAGAGATTGCGATAAGAGGAGTAACTGCTAGATGGACAAAGAATGGTAGAATGTGTGCAGGAATAGGAGTAGAGCTCTGCAACAGAGACGAGCAATCGGAAATCTCCGTTAACCAAATGCAGGTACTGGAGACGAGAGCAAGCGGAAGAGCAAGTAGAGGAGGGGCGACAGAGGAAATGCAAGCAAGGAAACACAAGCTGGAGAGAGGGGCGGTAGAGCGACAAAACAGTAGGAATAGTGTGAGAGAAGTGTCGGACAGGAACAGTGAGAATAGAAATCCCAGGATTTGGCGAATTGCCTGGCGATGTAATCTTTCTTTCTCGCTTTTTGTTTTTGTTTTTGTTTTCTGTACTCTGTAAAACTTGTGCCGTGCTTCTTTTGAAGCAAGGGTAACAAAAATCCCTATTTCCAAAAAAAAAAAAAATGTTAGAGATGAGTGATGGCTGGAAGACATGCTTTTTTGACACAACACGCAAAGATGATGATTCACTTCGTTCGAACTCTGTTTCTCTCTTAATACAGACATGCAGTTCTCCAGCATTTCGAGAAAAATGAATTGAGATTGTTTAGTTTTTGGTTCTACGCTATACAGAGAGAAGGATCTGCTTCAGACTTCGGATCGCGCCCGGTGTCTTCAGGTTGTGCTTGTTTTGGATGGTACCGGGTCGATTCTTAACGGGCTCCCCTGTATCAGCTGCTCCTTGACTCCTCATGAGCATCGGATCGATCGGGGGGATGTTGCTAATTCACCAGGAATATAGACAAGAATTTTAGGATTTGGATCGAAGGAAGAAGGAAGCCCGCAACACAGAGCTGGGCGGCCGGCAGTGGCGGAGGATGAAAAATAAATAAGGTGTGGCGAAACGCTCGACATGCCACTGATTTACAGCTTTCGTTGCATGATCTCTTTCCAAACCTTAGACCAGCTCAAACAGATCACGCTGCCAGGCCAGAGCAGAGCATTCGGTGGACAAATCAAGGTATGGCGCTCGCCAGACCTTGCCATACCGGGTCCTCCGCCACTGGCGGCCGGTCCAATGGAGGAGTAGACTCTGTCAATGACCTGCGGTGGCAAGGCGGAGAAGAAGGGATGGAGGAGTAGCGGAGAAGCATGAGGTGGTGTGGGTGTGGGTGGGCAATCCGCTTGCACCAGCGACCATGGATGGATCTCCGGCAAATCCAGGTCGCTTGCGGCGGCGGCGGCGTGCCGACGGGAAGCCTGAAGGATAGAGGGTGCTAATCTTATTAAATTAAGGGGGGTTTGTGTAAATATTTGGATCGTGATTATTAATCGCGATCCAAACTAGGGGGTTTCTGCAAAATATTAGATCGTGACTTATTAATCCAGAGTTAGGGGGTTTTCTGCAAATGTTGCGGCCGGCCGACCGCTCCCCTTCCTGCCTGCCACCGGCGGCCGTCGATGGCGGGCCCGCGGGGGTTTTCCGCCACCCCTGTTCCAGTGCTCCTGCGATCCCTTGAGAACCTTCACCAGCTTCGGCGGAGGACCCCAGCGGCGAGAGGCGCGAGAGCACTGACGGGACGCTGCTCTGGACGGACGGACGCCCCCAAGGGCCCCAACGCCAAGGTCGCCGCCGCGGCCGGTGCCGGAGCTGAGCGTCGAGATCATGTATTCATCGTTCAGAAGCTCGCAGATGGCGCCTTATTGGAGTATCGCCTTCACCGCCTCCTTCCTATCAGTGATTGGAGCGGATTTTGTTCCACTGAATTCTGTTTCAACAGCGGCAGGATGTCGGCCTGGTCACCGTCGGCGGCGCCACCGGCATCGGCGAAGCCATCGTTCGCCTCTTCCGGGAGCACGGCGCCAAGGCCTGCATCGCGTACATCAAGGACGACGCAGGCCAGCAGCTGCGCGACGCCCTCGCTCGGAGGTGACGGCCAGGACGCCATGTTCGTGCACTGCGACGTCACGCTCGGGTAGGACGCGAGCCGCGCCGTCGACGCGGCGGTGGTGCGGTTCCGGCGCCCTGGACATCACGTACGGGCGACAAGGTGACGAACATCCGCAACGTGGACTCCGCTGCCGAGGTGCAGATGGTGTTCCTGGGGACGAAGCACGCGGCGCGCGTCGTACGATCCCGGACAGGTTTGCCAGTTATTAGGACAGTTGAATCAACGAATCGGGCAGGCTAATTTTCTTAGAATGCCGATCAACGCGGGCAGCATCTGCTGGTACTCCTGGAAGTTCTGCAGCTGCTGCCCGATCCTGATGTTCACCTGAAAATGTACCGTGCGCATTCCAATCACCAAACACACCCACACTAGCTAGCTGCGAGGAACACCAACAACGAGACTGCTTGTCACTGCAGAAGCGAAATGCGGGGGCTGATATCAGCTTGAATTCTTTCTTACGAATTGTATGCCCATGTCGTTGAGGATGCCCACGCCGGCCGACGCGAAATTGGCGCCGATGAGCATGTTCTCGCCGCGGAGGTCGATTGGGGCCCAGGTACGGCAGCGCGGGCTGGGAGCCGACGTGCTCACCTGCACCAGAATTCGGAGGCGTCCAGAATCTTTAGATGCGTGCAACAAACAGCGCCAGGAAAACCAAGCCGCCGTGCGCGTGCGGCACCGCATGCTCGACGAACAGAACAGGAGACGATTACGCACGGAGTTGTGGCATTTTTCTTATTTATTCCAATCTTAGCCTCGTCGTAACAAAGTGCCAGGGCATGAACTTTGGGGGCCGGCCATGCATTCCGCTGCCCCGAACAGCAGATAGATATTCCAGGCCCGTGCACAAAACCTGCGTAAAGAGTTAGCGCCCACAAGAACTGTACTTCTGGAGCATAAACTTTGGGGTCGGCACAGATTGGAGCCTATTTTTGGTTCATGGACTCATGGTTGTTGGCTTTTGGTGCATGCACGCACTAAAGCTCTTGGACTAGCTAGCTAGTATCATGCATTGCCAGCCACTCAGCACGCCGCCCCCGGGCGTAACATAGCATCAGTGCATTGGCTGACGCATCCCTGATACACACAGGTACTCGCCAGCTAATGCGTCTTGCCGCGCTAGGTACCTGTACAGAACATTTTTATAGACATCACAAAACTCCGCAGTTGAGCTGCATCAGTCAAAACTCACATGTGAATTCCACTTTTCTATTTAAACGTCACTTGTGAAGCATAGTTCCTGATCGGTACGTGCATATATCATCGTCGTAATGAAACGAAAGCATCAAGAACCAATTTGACATTTTTCGCGATGAAGAACAAGATTGTCATCCTTTTCTCTCTAATGATCGAAAAGGCTATCCCATCAATCAAAAGAATACTACTCCTGCATACATACCGTTGGCTGATCAATCTGCACGTGCAGTTTATGGCATCAGACCGTGCGCGCACCGACGAGTGGTCCCGAGGGTGGGGATCAAAACAAAGCCGAGAAGTATAATAAAATCAACAAGAGATGACTGTAAAACCGATGACTAGAATGAACCAAGTATGACTACTGTCATGCGCCGCGCAGCTTGCATGCGAACCAGATGACTGTAATCGCGATCGGCTCAACGGGCTGTTGCAGCAGAAAAACCATTTGATCGGAACATGGCAAACAAATGCACACATGTTGGCTGGGCTGTTCATCTCGTCAGCTGTCCCTACCATCTCGTCAGCTGTCCCTAGTGTTGCGGAAAAACGTCACTTTAGTACTACCGAAAACAACTCGTCTCTCTCTTTCTCTCTCTATATATATATATCTATCTACCTATGTTTTCTTCTCTCTCCATCTCTCTATCTTTTCTTTCTCTCTCATAGATCTAGCTAATGTATACTGTAACTAACTGCTACTACCCTTCATCTAAAAAGAAAAGTGTTACCCCTTCGTGATTTCTCTGAGGTTTGCCCTCATTGGAGCAGCCAACGCTACTGGGTTGTGGACTTGTGGTGGTACGTTGAACCTGTTTCGACCTTTCGAAAGAAATGGCAAGGCGGAGCACGTGTCACTATGCACCCAAAAATTAAAGATGAGATCCACACGTTGATCCGCCTTCATCAAGTGCAACATTTTTGGATTATTCTTCCCCAGATTCTGCGTCTCATACGCTTTGTTACTATCTGAGACGTCTCATTATATATATCTGAAACAAACCGTCTCATCATATGTGAACCAAACGTTGCCATGCAAAACGAATTACATATAGCTTCTGCTGAGTTTATGATTGTTTAACCAATATAGTACCTTTCAAACAACTCCACACAAAGCCTGCTACATGGCATCTAAACATGCATGATAGATTTATACATCTCCTCCACATTTCCACATAACAAACAATCTATCTCCCCCTTCCAATTTATCCTCTTTAGTTGTTCAGCTGATTATTATTTATCATGATAAACTTGCCAAAAGAAAATTTTCGCGGCTTTTAATGGTAACTTTGAGTTCCATAATTCTGTCATCCTCCTACTTATTATCCCACCAAAATTAAACTCAGCTGTTTTTCCGGTCCGGTTTACCGCGGGATTGCAATCCTTGCCTGCGAGGTGAAAAAACAGTGTTTACACCATCCCTCCCTGCAGGCCGTTAGAACATGAACGACGATCGATACGGATATTTTCTCCACCTCTCGATCTCCCTCCCACTGAACTGAAAAAAGCTACACCCCACTTGAGTGTCTTAGCTATCAACTTTTATTATCAAGTTCAATTACCAACCAACGAACGGAAAAAGCACATGCAGGAAAAAGACAAACCTGATTAGCAAATGCGATACTCCACGTTGCTCCTTTTTAGGTTAGAGTTAAAGGGATTTTATTCCAGTCTCATCGCAGCTTGCGACGGACCAAAGTATCAGGTTCATACACAGGAGCAATATGCTCAGTTCAGGAAAGTAAAAAAGGGTCCAACAGAATTAAAACGCTAACAAGTACCCTTCAGCTCATTACATGCCACATTCAAACACTCAGGACCTCGCCTTTCTCTTCAGATTCAGCTTCCTCCTGGTTCTTGGGTAGTGTCCTGTGCAGGCCACCATCATCATTCTGGAGCCGGTAGTCGGATCACTTCCTTCATGTGTTGCTTTAGGGTACAGGCGAAATGTTCCAGCTCGCCCTCGTTTGAGGGGCGGAACAACACGCGCCAGCTTTGGATCATTCCAGCAACCAGCCCCCAAACTTGATGCAGTCCTTTGGTCTGGCCGTGCACCACAGGCCGGGAGCCATGTGTGGAGGACAAGCCTAATGCCCTGGTTCATGACCTCACATTGTTATTGTCGAACCGCTGTGGCGTCATGACGGGCCATTCAACTTTTTTGACCTGCGCGCTATTAGGCACAGCAAAGTTTCCTCCGGTTTGCAACTATATATCTCTCTCTCTCTCTCTCTCTTTTTTTTTTGATGCAACAGGAGGGGAAAATCCCCTACTGATTATATTCTATATAAAGTAAAGAAACAGCAATTGCAACTATATCTTGTCCTAGCTAGTGACGCACGCCTTACGTGCGTGCGACCGGTGGTGTGGCCTCACCCTCACGCCTATTTATACGGCCAACCTCTCCACTCCACTCCACACCACAACACTTCGCTCTCACCACTACTCCGGAGTAGAGTACGTATTTCCAATCGATCGATCCATGGCAAGCAGCTCTCTCCGGCCCGGCGCAGCGGCGCTCGCACCGCGCCAAAGGAGGCTTAACTCCAGAGTGTGGGAGTACTTCTCCTTCTGTGCCGCCTCCGGGCCCGGTGAGAAAGACCGGGCAGTTTGCAAGAGGTGCGGGGCGACTCTGTTGGCGAACAGCAAGGACGGCACGTCGACGCTGCTCAGGCACATCGAGACCCGGAAGTGCGCAAAACTGGCCGCAGCGCAGCAGCAGCTGCAGCAGCAACCAGGTGAGACATCCGCTTGAATTGCTACTGCTAACCAGAAGAGGCCAGATCACGGCGCGGCGCAGGCACGGGCACCGGCAGATGCTTCTTTGCTTGCTTGCTTCTCTTTGACTCTTGTGTATCCATTCATCTGCAGATGCTAACCAGATGCAGGCTGGGACCTCCTCCGTTCCGCTGCATGCAACCTATGACTTGGACGACAAGCAGGCGGCAAAGCTTGACGACGATGAAGATACCATGATACGAGGACATCTGTCAGGCTTTTAAGTAAAGCTGGGGAAACCCAAAGGTGGCGATCTAGGCATATCACTGAATAACATATATAGCTCTATTTCAATTATGTCACTATATATGGTTTCTCGGTTACCTCAAGTGGTTATTTGGTCTGTCTAGTTTGTGAGCTCTTTTTGGTTGTGACGATGTCTCTAGAGAGATTAAAAAAAAAAGGACGATGTGAGACTGGTTTATTTGATCCTCTCATTTTATAATGAGTGCTGTTCTAGGTCGCAACCAATGTAAGTTCCAACAAGGAGGAACGGGTGCTTCATGTGATTCAAGTGCACAGCTTTGTGTGAGGTGTACAAACATGTTTCAATTATAAGAGGTCGAACGATGTCATAAGATGTTGAAGTCTATGAATGGTGTGTCTAGGGATCGGAGAGCATGAACAGCCTTTTAGGAAGATATCATGCATATCTATATTATTACTTTAACAAGCAAAGAAGGTGGAAGTGAAAAGAGAAGGTAGAAGTGAAAAGAGACGGAGAAAAGGTTTGTCCCTTTTCTTGACCCCGGGCCGAATATTTTCGATGTCCCTACCATTAGTACGGGCAGGTTCAAAACATGATACCATCACGTATAAACAAAAGAAAGCATCCAAAATGTATTGTTTTCGTAGATCATTTCTAAAGGCAATGCATAATAGATCACATCTGATAGGCCGCGTTGTCGACCTTGAGCACATTGGACGAAATACTTCATCCAGTTTCCTAATTATATTTGGCTCAGAAAGCGATAAATATTTTTCATGACTCGTGATGAAATTTTGATACATGATTTCAACATTACACGGATGTGGTGTGGATGAACCGCATTAGTAGGCATAGTTTTACTAATGCCTAACTGAATAACGTCTAGCGCGAGACACAGTAATCTGCGTGCTTGTTCATAGACGAGAGAGAGATAGAGAGAGAGAGAGAGAGAGACTTCGTATCGTAGTGCAGAATTAAAGTTAAAGACAGTATAGGAGGAGGGAGAGAGAGAGAGAGAGAGAGAGAGAGAGAGAGAGAGAGAGAGAGAGAGAGAGAGAGAGAGAGAGAGAGAGAGAGAGAGAGAGAGAGAGAGAGAGAGAGAGACTTTATATTTTGGTAAGAAGCTTATATTTCTTACCATCGGTCATTCCATTTACTTTATCGACAAAAATGCTCTTTCTAATCCTAAGTGTATCAGTGTATGGTTCAATGGTTCATGACCTCAAGTTGTTTTTGGCGAACGGCTGTAATACGGGGCATTTAACTTTTTTGACCTCCGCCCTATTAGCCACAGCCAAGTGGCTTATCTGCAACAAACTTGTGCGAGCGCACATCCACAGAGTACCGCTCAGTTTCCATTGCTTTTCCGAGGCCCGAATACGAGTGCCCGCGGTTTGAAGACGATGCAGATACCATGCTACAAGTAATTCTGTCAGGTTTTTAAAGAAAACAAGCTGGCAAAATCCAAGGTGGCGATCCAGGCGTATCACTGAATAATCTAGCTCTACTTAAATTATGTCACTACATATGGTTTCGGTTACCTCAAGTGGTTATTTGATCTGTCTAGTTCCTGAGCTCTTTTTGGTTGTGATGATGCCTCCTTTTCTACTCTTTGGTTCATGGGAGAGTCTTCATTAGAGAGATAAAGGATGAGAGTCTGGTTCTTTATTTGATCCTCTCATTTCATAATGAGTGCTGTTCTAGGTCGCAACCATTGTATGATTAAGTACCAAGGAGGAATTGGTGCTTCATGTGATTCTAGTGCACAGCTTTGTGTGATGTGTACAAACATGTTTCACTATAAGAGCTTATGAGCACCCGCAACGTTGTTGTTCAAGCGAACAATGTTCGGCTCGGAGCGAACCATACACGTTATTCAAAACGAACCATGGGTGTCAGACATGAAAATCGACTCCCGGCTCGGTTCGAACCGAAGCGGCACCAAGCTAATAAAATATAACATCCGGCGATTTTTGTTGGGCAGCGCGAGGAGCGAGAAACTTCTCATCAGTAGCGCGAGGAGCATCGGAGAGAGGGGAAAATTACTTTAGTCATCTGTGGGGTCGTCTAGGGGACCCACACACATTACGCGTATCGAACCGAGCAAGAGCGAACCGAACCTTGCTCGTTCGGTTCGACGCCACATTGCTGGTGCCCTGAGATGTTGAAGTCTATATAGCTCTAGTGTCTAGGGGAGCGCATGAAAAGCACTAAAGGAAGCTATCCTGCAAATCTCCCCCCTCCTTGGAGCTCGTCCATTCGTTGGGTGAAAGAAAAGGACGGAAGCCGAAAAAAGATACTATAAACAAGACTGCCCTTGAGTCCACTTACGTACCTGTCCCTCTCCTTGAAGCCGGCCGAGCCGAATATTTTTTTTTTTTTTTTTTTGCGGTGGCCGAGCCGAATATTTTCATCAGTTAGGCATTATTAAAACCATGAAATGTTGATGAACAGCATTAGTAAGCATAGTTTTACTAATGCCTAATGTCTAGCGTGAGACACAGTAATCTACGTGCTTGTTCATAGACAAGCGAGCGAGAGAGAGAGACTTTGTATTTACCCGAGTGCAGAATTACAGATAGTATAGGAGAGAGAGAGAGACAATTTGCTTTTTTTTCTTGTATTGGATTGTGCAAACTCTAGGACTATGGTTTTTTAATTATTGTGCAAACTTGTATTTGAATCCTGCTTTTTTTCTTTAAAATTGTACTGTTTCCTATGACATTTTTTTTGTTCTAAGAATCACCAAAACCAAGGGTTAGTCCCGTTGTGTCGTAGACGGGCTAGTCTGGTCGAATGCGCAGCTAAACTCCTGTGCGTTGAATTCAGTCAATACAAGTGCAGAAAGCAACTGTCCAAGTTGGTGGCGGCATATGCACGTGTCTTTTTCATCTCCAATCTCTCTCGAGACCACAACTTCACACTTGCTGGGGACCGCCGTGATGCAGACCCGACGTATGTTTTTTTTTTTGGGAGGGCCAGACCCGGCGTAGTGTCGTACCCCATTTCTGAAGTACTTAGTGTTTACCGTATCAGTCCCTGGATCAGTAGCTGATACGACACTTTCACAGAATGCTTCACAGCAGATACTTTATTTATATTACCGAGAGTCATTACAAGCCTTCTAATACATAAAGGTCTTTATACAAATGAGGCGGGCGGCCTCAACACACAGACATCACGCTCAAAGGCTGACGCAGCAGCCAGAGCTAACACTAAAACTAGCGGAAGACGACAAGGCTCCACTCCTACAGGCATCACTTGAGCGAAGGCCGAACTTTACTCTTCTTCTCCATCAGCTTGGAAGTCATAGTCGGGCTCATCTTCTGAATGATTTAAGCAAGGGTGAGTACTTAAGGTACTCAGCAAGCCTAACACAAGGGTTATGATTATGCAAGGGATTTGCGAAGGATAGGCTGAGTTTTATCGACAGGGCGAGAAAGCCAAGTTTATGCAGGGCTGATTTGAAAACAAAGCATTTCGCAATTCTAATCAATTATCTGTAGAGATTAGTGGGGTTGGGCGGCCCTGGGGGAGATGCAATCCATCCCGCCAGTTCCTCAATTTTATCACTGGCCGACAACCAGCACACGGCTCCAAACCGGCGTTTTCCAAAAACACACCAAGGAAACTCACGCAGAAAATCTAATCATAGTGTGGCCGATGCTTTTGCGTTGTCCAATACCGTGGAACACGGCTTTCCGGAAAGTTTCTTAACCTTGGCCAAGGGTGCACAAATTTCCCCACAAGGTGGTCCAGTCCTCCCTATCGTCATAGTTTGGACTGTCCCACTAAAGGTTCCATACCTACTTGGTACCACCACGGCATCCCCCACGGACATCACCAGGGGCTTCATAATCATAATAATATGGCCAGTCATAAATGCCGGATCTCGAACACCCACCAACGAACGAGTCTTCTCCTGGGACTCCGTTGCCATCTCCTGCCTCCGGGGGGTACCGGGTGAGTACTAGTAGGGTGTGGTTCCAATTCCGCGCCCATTCACGGCTTGTGGCTGCGCGAGGGGTGCTAAGCAAAGGCGGCACAAGAACCGGTCCTTATACGACCGAACCAGGCATCTTCAATAGCCGATCCACAAGTGGATGGCGTCCCAGAGATAGCCTCCCCACTGAGGACTACCTCGCCTGATCCCGCCCAAAACCATCCCTCACTAGGGTTGCACTTATTATTATACCACCCAATTTCACATTTACACACACCACCAAGACACACGCATTTATACGAAAATCATGTGAGCAATATTAATTAAACACATGTGAAAGTCCTAAGCAGCAATCATATCAACAAATCATTAATTAAATTAATGATGTTGATTCCTAGGGTTATCAATGATACAGGATATAATCAAGTCAAGGCTGCATAGGACCATTCTAACATTTAAATTCATTTAAATACCATGCAATTCATTTATAAACAGCTCTAATTAGGATATTTGCAATCATAGGATCAATATGATCAAAGGAAGTTAGACTTGCCTTCACCAAGCTCTTCTTCCTCTAAATCCTCGTAATCAGGATCTTCAACGTCTTCGTCTTGATTATCTATCGAGTTAAAAGCATAAATCTACCGCTTGCAATCAAATTAACAGGGCAATAAATCCAAATAAAATCCAAATAAAACCAGATGGGAGTTGATTTTGGTGGCACCGGATAGATTAGGATTTTAGTTGAATTTTTGGCGCAAGTTTCGCCAAAATCGGAGTTAAAACGATGAAGATATTGATTTTCGAAGTAAAAGAAAGGAAATTGATTAGGATTAGATTATCTTAATTAAGTATAACCATAATCCTAATTTTCCAGAGTGTAGCAAAGGTTGGAAAACGGTTAGGAAAGAATATTGGATTTTTGAGGAATTTTGGGAATTTTTCTGATATTGGAAATATGCTCGAAATGGATTTTTGTGTACAAATCCGGGTGTACACAGCAGTTTCCAGCGGCTCTGTGAGGCTGACGTGTGGGGTCAGCGGGGCCGGTTCACTGTGCGCGACTGTTATGTGGACTTGGTCCACGCTCACTGTGGACCGAAGTGAAAAGACGCCCGGTCCACCGTGCGCCGGGCGCACCACGTGGCGTGGCGACCCGGTCGTCGCGGGCCCGGATGCTGACGCGGCGCGCCACGTCGGACGGCGGCGGACGCGGTCAAGGCGCGGCGGCGCGCGGCGGCGGCCTCACCGGATTCATCGCCGGCGGCGGCTACAGGCGGCTAGAGTGGAAACGAAGCACACCTCCGTGATCAGCGCGCGACGGCGAGTGCGAAGGTGGGAGATGTTGTTGACGAGGGCGACGAGAGCGGCGGCGCGACGTCGCCGGAGTCGGCGCTACGCCGGCGAGCGATGGGGGAAAGAGGTGCGCGTGCTCGGGGCGTGAGCGCGTGTGGTTGCGAGGGTGCGCGCGAGGACAGTGTGTCGCGCGGACATCTCGGCCGGGCCGGAGGAAGCTCACGGCGGCCGGCGGTGAGAGAAAAGGGCGGCGGCAGAGCCGGCGCTCGGTGCGCAGGTGTCGCGGAAGTGCGAGGGAGGAAGAGAGAGAGCGCAAGAGGGAGAGGGAGACACGGTGAACCTAGAGGTGCTACGCGTTGACGAGGAGAAGGGCCGGAGCGGCGGCACGAGCTCGCCGGAGCTCGGCGGCGCGCCGGGGTGCACGGGGAAAAGAAGGGATGCGCACGCGCGAGAGCGTGCTAGAGCGGGTGCGGACGTGCGTGCGAGTGCGAGGAAGTGGTTGATGGCCTCAGTGTGCTCGCGTGTGGCCGGAAGTGTGGCCGGCGGCGAGGTCATTAGGCGGCGCTACTCCGAAGCTCGATGAGATGGTTACGCGCTAGCAAAAGGTCGACGAGATCATGCGCAAGAGAGAGAAAAGAGCTTGGGAGTGCTCACCGTGCTCTCAGTCGAGCGAGGGAATGAGCAGAGGGGTGCCGACGACGGAGACGGCGGACGGCGGGGCTAGGGTTCAGTCAATCTCCACCTGCAAGTCACGGCTGCGCCAAGGAAGGGCATCAGCGTGTCAAGCGCGGAAAGGAGATGCTAGGAGTGGAAGAAGTTGACGTCGGGACTCACCGGTGAAGAGGTGAGAGCTCACCGGAGTTCTCGCCGGAATGAGAGAGAAAGGGGAAAAGTCGAGTTCGAGCTTGGGGATTGAGTGGTGGTGGCGAATGGGAATAGAGGGAGGAAGAGGGGGTCTCGGTGTTGCTTTATAGCCGCCAATGGCGGTTTGAGCGAAACGCTAGGTCGGTTTGCCGGCGAGAAAATATCTCGCCGGACTGGAGCTCGATTGACGCGCGAAGGCGGTTCGCGAGCCTCGATGGACGACGGTGACGCGCGAGAGGAGCTTCTTCAGTGCTCGGGACGCGACGGAGCGAGAGAAAGAGGTGCTGTGGCTGACGAATGCGGAGTGGAGCTCGTCGGGCTTCGGGAAGACGTAGGGCGCGCGTTAAGTAGGGGAGAGGACGACGATGGGACGGGGTTGTGGAGGTGGTTTCGCGCGCACGTGCTGAACAAGGCCTTTTCTGTTGCTTCGACATGACGGTGGCGGTTCGCCGGCAAGAAGGGATGGGCGGCGGCGCAAATCGCGCCGGGCGCGAGGAGGGAGACGACGCGGGCGTGGGCCCCACGCGTCAGCGACCGAAGCGGGAGAGGGAGAGCAGGCCGGGCTGGCGCGGCGATGCTGGGCCAGGAGCGGAGCGGCCCAGGCTGGCGCGGGAGAGGAAAGAAAGGAGGGAGAGACTGGGCCGGCCGGAAGGAAAAGAGAAGAGGGCGGCCCGATAGAAAAGAAATGATTTGATCTTTTGCTGGGATTTAAATTTGAATGAATTTTGAATTCATTCAAAAGGAAGGATTGAAACCAACACTCAAACAATTCAAGAAAAGCACGAAAATGCACATGGTGACTTTTATGCATGGTTTAAAATTCGAAATCTTTTGGTTTTGCTACTAACTAAAGCTAGCAAATTGCTTTTGATTGGAAAATTTTAAAAAGTTCAAATTTTTAGTGATTTTTGACAACAAGCAAAAACGCGGGTCGCTACACGTAGGTTAGGAAGAGGAGAAGTCACTGGATAGCACTAATAACAAGATCTACTAATTAAATAGCCACGGTGAAATTGTTTATACAGCGAACAGCCTGAGTGCTAATAACAAACGAAATGCAAATTTGTCATCTCAAAAAGAAGAAATGCAGATTTCTCATCTCCAAAAGAAGAAATGCAAATTTTCTGGACTAGAAAAACCAGATGCACTGACGCTACTATTTATGAGGAAGCAGAGTAAGCAAAGCTTATACAGTAACTATCATGGCATTCAAATAATGCAAGCTGGAGGTGAGACAGTTTTGGGCTGAAATAAAGTATGATGTGTATGTTTTGATGTGTGATGCACCTTCTTGATGTACATAGTACACTAAACCATCATTCAAGAATGTTATATGTCCCCTCGCAAAAAAAAAAAAAAGAATGTTATATGTGACATCGACCTGTAACATCTGAATCTGATCATCTGGAGTGTTCTCTGGACGAACTACATCAATACCAAGGTCGCTAACAGCTGAGCGTCGAGATGTACTCCTCATCGTTCTCGAGAGCTGAGCGCCCGGTGTCTTTTTTTTTTTTTTCGCCCGGTGTCTTCAAGCTGTGCTTGTTTGTGCCGGGTGGATTCTTAGCGGGCATCAGCCGCTGTTCCTTGACTCCTCATGAAGCCTCGGATCGATCGGGGGGATGTTGCTAATTCACCAGGAATATAGACAGGAATTTTATGATTTGGATCGAAGGAAGAAGGAAGCACCGCGCCAAGGCCGCGAGCCGCGGTTCGGCGCCCCGGGCATCATGGCGACAAAGGTGACGGACATCCGCAACGTGGACGCCGCCGAGGTGCGGGAGGTGTTCCTGGGGACGAAGCACGCGCCGCGCGTCGTACGATATCTGGAAGAGAGGCTCCATCGTGTCGCCGGCGAGCGCGACCATTGGTGTTATGGAGTACACGGAGTCGGAACACGCTGTGGTCCGGGTGACCAAGAGCGTCCCGCAGAGCCCGGGCGCCACGGGGTGCGCGTCAGCTGCACTACTCGGTGCCCACGTACGGCGGCGTCCCGTCCCGACGACGAGCTCAAGTACTCCTGAGTCCTGACCTTCCTCCTCGTCAAGTGGTTTCCCACAGGTCGTTGGCTTCCTTGTGCTTTGCCGTGCAGGACGAGCTGCGCTGGACAGACGCCCCCAACACCAAGGTCGCCTCGCCGCCGCGCCCAGTGCCGGAGCTGAGCATCGAGATCATGCATTCATCGCACAGAACTTCCTCTCTCGCACCGTAGTGGAGGGAGTATCGCCTTCACTGCCTCCTTGCTATCGGCGGCAGGATGTTGCTCTGCATCGCGGACATCAAGGACGACGCTGGTCAGCAGCTGCGCGACGCCCTCGCTCGGAGGTGACGGCCAGGACGTCATGTTCGACACAGTGGCGGAGCGGTTCGGCGCCCTGGACAGCATGGTCATCAAGGCCGGCATCACGGGAGACAACGGTGACCGACATCAGCAACGTGGATGGCGTCCAGGCGCGGGAGGTGTTTTTGGGGATGAAGCGCTCGGCTGATCAAGCGCGTCGCCGCAGAGCCTGGCGCCACGGGGTGCGCATCGAATGCGCTACAAGGACAGTGCACATCATGTCAATACTTAGGACAGTGCGTTCAGTATCGGTGCAGAGGGTGAATACATTAGTTTGACATTCGAGATAAATGCAACAATGCCAGGTTCGGTTATACAATTGGTGAATGTGCCCGAACGCAATGAATTTACGGCAATCGGCAATGCAGTGCACACAAGCCAGCAGTGTGTTACGCGCTACTGTCAAAACTCAAATATCACACGAACGGCGCCTGCTGGCACTCGATGAAGAGCGTGCCGGTGGGCCCGCCGGCGAGGAGCAGCGCCACGGCCACCACCCTGCTCCCTCCTTCCTCCGGCGTCAGGAACCCGGAGCGCAAGTTCATGTCGGTGCTGACGTATCCCGGTGCACGCAGTTGACGCGCAGCTCGGGGTGCCTCCGCGCCAGGACCCTCGAGTAGGCGTTCAGGGCGGCCTTGGACACCTTGTACGCCGACAGGCCCGTCGGCCAGCCGCGCGGCGCGGCCAATAACGCGCCGGCCTCCACGTCCTTCTCGAACGCGGCCAGCACCTCGTCCAGCCTCTCCTCCGTGAGGTTCTCCACGTCGTCCAGCTCTTGCTTCAGCTGCTCGTCGCTGAAAAGCTGCGTGGATTGGTTCGTTGAGATGGTACACGATGCCAATCGTCGGAAGGAAACTACATTAGTCATTACCCTGAGCTGCCCATACTCCGACGAGACATTAACGATTCTTCCATCGTCGGAGGCTTGGAGCAGAGGGAGCAGCGCTTCGATGACCTGCTTCGTGCCGTAGTAGTTTGTCCGCAGGCACTCCTTTCCGGCATCGCAAGTCTCTCGGCAAAACTTCAACACCAATTCAATCCGTTGATTCATATCCATGTCACTGAGCTGTCACCCCAATCAACAATAAGATATTAACTTGTTCGATTCGGCAACGAGCAAATTAAAGCTTCATGTTGGTTTGGCAGCGCTGATACTCGAGTATCTGAAGATGCGAACCTCACCTTTTCTTCACTAACATCAACATGATCTTGGGCATACTCGAGGCCACTGACTGCAGCATTATTTACCTGACAATGGAGAGATATCAACCGAGCTACATCAGTCGCCAGGTCATTCGTACGTATAATCCAAACTTGAAAGTTAGGTACGAAAGAACAATTAACATGTTACCAGGACGTCTAGCTTCCCAAACCGGGTCTTCAAGAAGTCGGCCAATCGAGAGACGCTCTGAGTATCGGTGACTTCCAGCCGATGGAACATGACATCGCAGAGCCCCAGATCTCTGAGTTTCTCGACAGCGGCTGCGCCCCTCTTGTCATCCCTGGCAGTCAAGATGACGGTGACGCCGTTGTGAGCCAGCTGCCGGCATACCTCTAGCCCGATCCCTTTGTTCCCCCCGGTCACCACAGCGATTCTGCCAGGAAACCGGGCACGAAGAACAACCAGTGAGCGACACAGACAAGGGCAGTATCCATGGAGATGTTTATGCAGCGCACGCATACCTTGAGTTGGGGAGAGTGGAGCCCTCCATGAGCTTGAATCACGAGCAAGAACTGCAGGATGGGAGCTGATGTCTTGTTCAGATAACTGGTTGGTAACCGGTGGGTACACTCAAGAAAGAAGCACACAGCTATGGATCATTGGAGAATACTCTCCAAGCTTGGAAATGAACTGGTGGCCACTCGATTCTAAAAAGTTTGCTTATTATGAATTATGCCAGCAAACCGCTGCCTAATATGTGTGGTCTATGATCAGTTGTGGTCTTTAATTGAATTGACAACTGACCTATATCGAATAGCAACAGGTCCCTAAACAGGAAATGTAGTTCGTTTTCACGTTGAAATTTTGTAATGTATATATATGTCTTGTTATTGTTATATGGCGTTGATAACAATTTCATTTCCTTCTTTGCCAAATAAACTATTTGCACGTAATAAAAGATTAAGTGCACTGTTTGCAGGATGAGAGCAAAACTGGCTTCAGGAACATTTTCCTGTGCTCAGGTTGGCATTTGTGCACTATGGAACAAAAAATAAGAGGTGCTAAAGCCATGATTGGTACTCCATATTAAACTTGTAATTAAAATAAGGCCTCCATCTCAAAAGAACATTCTTCAAGCCCAACTCCAAGCAATTATAGAACCTACTGGAAAAAATTCAAGAGAATGTCTCCATCTAGATGCGACATAGTAATTTGCCAGGAGCAAAACTAATTAATTTCGATACATTTGCTAGGAACAAATATATAGAGCAGTTCACAAGTCGATTTGCTGGGAACAGTGGGCACCGCAGGCACAGAAAATTTGATTCGATGTAGATTGAAGTCCGAAAATGCTGGGCATACATCACAAGGAAAAAACTATTCACATGGGCTTATCAAGACCATGCTTCTGAAGTCAAATAGGAGGATGATATTCCATCCTTTGCTAGGGAGGCGTTGCCACTGGCTTCTCTTAATGGGATTTACCAAGGTCTGGATGCAAATGTTGAAGGAGCACCATACCCTGCTTGGCCTTGGTAAGGTGCATAGCTTGTTTGATTTTGACTAGATGCAAATCCAGGTAGCCCATGAGGTGAACTGGGAGGATGATAAGAAATTCTTGGCTGAGGTGTTGGCACTGGCTTTTCTTCGAAAGCTCTCTCAATTTCTTCCTGTCGATTAGCATTCTTGAAAATTTCAGTAATAGACTCACGGAGCTCTGGAGCCACAACACCACCCCTTGCCATGTCCCTCACCAGTCCTGTGCTCGATCCAAATCCCCTTCCTTGCACAAGGCGTTAACCAAGAATCTCAAATGTGGTTGTATTCGGTTTGATTTCCTTTTCAGGCATCCTTGCGTACACCTTCAAAGCACCACCAATGCGTCCGACTTCTGTAAGTCCTCCAAGCATGCGATTGAAGAAACCAATATTAAACTTTGGTCCATGCTCCCTCCCATCTGCCATTTTGTAGAAATATCGCATTGTGTCATCCACAAGACCTTCCTTGAAGCAGGAGTCGACAAGGTAAGTGTAGGTGTACACATCTGGAAGGACGGACTTAGTCTCCATCTCCTCAAAGAGCTTCTCAGCCTCGGCAAGCATCCCATTGTTACAGAGCTTTCCGATGATGTTGTTAAAGCAGCCGACGTCCATCTGGACGTTCTTCCTTGGCTTTCGGTGGAAGACCTCAATCGCTTCCTGGAACTTGCCCTCCTTGAAGCACTGATTGACCATGACATTGTAGGACTCGGCGTTGATGCCAATGAAAGTTGGCGGGGAGTGATTGTCGATCATGTTCTCCCACAGGTCGTTGGCTCCTTGTGCTTGCCGTGCTTGAAGAGCGTCTCGAGCAGAACGTTGCAGGTGGCGGGCGTCATCTTAAAGCCTCGATCGAGCAGGGACTGGTAGTTATCCATGGCCTCCTGGTCCTTGCCTTGCTTCCAGTAGCCCTCCATGAAGGTGGTGTGCACAACACCGTCATAGACGAGGCATCTCTCGCTGAGCTCGTTGAAGAGCTCGAAGGCCTTGTCCCAGTCATCGAGATCAATGTAGCCGGCGATGAGGTTATTGTAGACGAGGGAGTCGGCGCCCTGGCCGCGGTTGAGCATCTCACGGAGGAGGTCGAGGGCGTCGCGGATGCGGCCGGCGGCGACGAGGCCCTTTGTGAGGTGGCGGTAGGTGATAGCGGAAGGGGAGAAAGGGGCGCAGGTGAGGATTTCGTTATAGACCTCGAGCGCGGCGTCGACGCGGCCGGCCTCGCAGTGGGCGAGGATGAGGGTGTTGTAGGAGACGACGTTGGGGATGATGCCGGATCGGCGGAAGAAGAACTCGAAGAGCTCTGCGGCGGCGTCGTGGCGCGCGGCGCGGACCATGGAGGCGGCGACGGCGTTGCAGGTGAAGACGGTGGGGCGGACGCGGGAGGAGACGGAGGCGCGGGCGGCGACGGAGGCACCGTCGAGGTCGCCGGAGCGGATGAGGGACTGGATGCGATTGTGGAGGCTGAGGCGCGGGCCGACGAGCGCGGAGGTGGAGTCCGGGAGGCCACAGTCGCGCGGGGGCGGCGGCCTGTCGCGGCGGAGCGCGTGGAGCGGCGGCTCGATGCGGAGGCGGCGTTTGCGGCGCCGGCGCTCGGCGGCCGCCTCCTCGGCGGAGGAGAAGGCCAGGTGGCGCGATGGCGCGAGGAGCGCGGGGGTGGGCGGCGCGGAGGCGGGAGACGGGCGGCCGGCGTGGGGTGGAGCTGGGAGAGGCAGCGGAGGAGAACGAGACGGCAGTAGAGCGCCATCACCCTCGAGGAATGAGGATCAAGCTGAGCCTTCTTAGCGCGATCGCCGGCGGAGCCGCGGTGGCAAGGCGGCGTGGTACGCGGCGGGTGGCGGCGCGCGGCAAGTAAAACCTTTGGTTCGCGGTGCTCGATCGATCTATCGCCGTCCGTCTCCGTGGGGAATGGTTGTTTACGGGCTGCATCTGTTATGGTTGGGCTTGCACGACCCAGGCTCGGCCCGTTGAGCTACGACCAAGTCCAGATCGAGCGGATTTAGCTTTGACTTGGTCGTCGTCTCTTCCTCACGCTCGGAAGCTGGGATGGTTGAGGCTCAGGCCAGGTGGGTCGCGAGAGCAGAGGATGATGCCGGGGCGGAGGAAAACTCAACGGCGTCAAGGAGTGGCCGGCAAAAGAACTGTAGCTAGGTGAAGCCACTCTGATGTAACATCAGTGGTGTTCCAGCGGAGGGCGATCGAGCATCCACCTCCAGAGGCCCGTCTGGGCAGCGAAACGGACGGCCGGTTTGGTCTTGCGTGTGTGACACTCTGCTGCGTGTCCCGTGAGCCACTGCTGCGTGTTTTCGCAGAGACGGCGACCAGAAGGATTATTGCCAGTGTTCGTAACTCGGACCGGTTCAATTTGCGCCTTGACCAAGGATAGAGGAGCAACGTCCATATTCAACAGCGGGCGCGGCGTGCGCTCCGGCGAGCGACGGCGAACATGGCTGGGTCGCTGACATCCATTCGATTGCACCCGTGCGGCTCGGATCTGGTAGTTTGACATGTCGTTGGACGTTGTCACTTTGTTTTTATACCAAAAGCACGGCCCTGCTTTATATTGAAAGCAACAGTTGTTTACACCAGCGATCAACTAGTTTTTCAGTGTGCCCAGCAGAACGTGGCAACCTCACACTTTTTCTAACGGTTCTACCACATCAAAGCGCCAATCTAAAGTATATTCTACAGGCAGGTATTTAAATCGATCAGAAACAAGCAACAGATTACAGATCCTGATTACATTGGAGGACCCAAAAACGCTAGGAGGTCATGTGGTGTGACACCATTGCCGCCAAGATCTTCCAGCTGGGACTTGATCTTCTTCGCCACCTCCTCGATCTTAGCGCGCCCATCCTCCTTGTGCAGGATTCGCCATCTTCGCATAAGCAACAGCATCTTGAACACCACAGCCTGTGGAGAATTGCATATTTTATCTCGAAACACAAAATCATTTCTCGTTAGCCAAAGTGCCTAGCATAAGCAGCCGAGCAGAAAAAGATGAAGCTGTTTTGATCATGACTTCTATTATGCATGTTTAGGTCAATGAACTCTTGTAGACTCGTGGGATATGTTGCCATCTAAAAGTATCTCTAAGGACACACCACGCAAATTTTCGCTATCGGACATAAACCATAATATGTCTAGGTGTCTCTATGTTATTGCACATCTTGCAGAATTCACTGCCCTTCCACTTTTTCTTCTTTAATTTGCTTGCAGCAGGGATTCTATCTCTAAAAAGCATCCATAAAAAGATTTTTACTTTCAGAGGTAGTTTAGAGTCCCACATTTCTACCATTCTCTGATCTACTGCACCTTCGAACGTCAAGTGTTTGTATAATGAGGAGGTGGTGAATTTGCCAGATCGTTCAAACACCCACTTCACTCAATCTGGAGCTTCTGATAATTCCATATGGTCGATCATCTCTGTTAGGTCGTGCCACTCTAACAGTTCTAGTTCTCCAAAGTTCCTTCTGAAGGATAGATTCAGCTCATCTCGAGTAACAATTTCAGACACTGTGTGTTTTTCCTGATTGCAGATCTGGTACAGTTTGCTAAATTTGATCTTTAATTAAGGGACAGGGATCAACCCAGACATCTAAGCAAAATCTAATCTTATCACCCTTCCCTAGCGTGTAGAGCGTGGCGCGGTGGAGGTCAACGGCTAGCCAGGGGGTCAAGACTCCTACGAGCTCCTCGCCGCATTCCGTGGGAATGCCTCGATAGCCATGGTCGTTGCAAGTCCGACCAGTTACAGAGATTTGTAGAGCTACGAACACTTGAGCAGGTTTCAGAAAAATGGCCCGAGATCCCCACAGAAACTGGTGATCGATCGCTGAAACAAATTTAACCCATGAATGTTTTGTGCTTCATTCCCGGCAGTGCAGTTTGAGAAATAGATCCTTATTCTGTTTGGTCCGTTGAAAAGGAGGGGCATGCAGCTGATCAGCATGCATATGCTTGCGTATGTACTTCAGCACAGCAGCAGCCTCCGTCCACTTACTTTTTCAACGAGGCGAGCGACGACTTTGGCTCCAACAGGACGACTGAAGCGAGCCAGCAGTCACGAGAAAGCAAAGATTGTCATGCGCACGTCTTGGCCGATCGCCTCTGACGTTCACATGGATCGCCTCTCTCTTGAGTCAAAGCCAAGATCCTCAACAAGAGGACATGACGATGACGATGACTCGATCGAGGTAATCGCCACTGCATGTACTGCGCATGCATGCACGATGATCCGACCCGATCACGAGATTAATAAAAATTAATTATGTTTGTCGATCAATCGGTTAATTACAACGCTTTGCGCGATTTCAGAGAATCGCACGCATGTACGTGGTACTCGTCCATAAACAGATTGATCATGTCCAGGCGTCCATCAAGCTAGCTAGGTTCGTGCATACAATACTCCTGTCTTAATTACTAATGTTTGTTATTATGTCGTTTGACTTGCATTATTTAGCTGAGCTAGCTAGGTCTCAACGATGAAATCATAGAGAAAAAAAAAAGGAAAAGAAAGGCTGATGAGTGATGATCCACGTGAGTAGCTGCGGCATGCATGTTGTACCTCCAACGTGCGTTGTGACGAATCAGTAACAGATGAGGCGCGGGGCGATGGTAAATTATTGTTTCCGGCCGGGCACACGTCGAGCTAGCGAGCGAGGATTTGGCTATAAATGCAAGCTCGAGCACACACAGACACAGAGAGACAGTGCACATAGCTGCTAGCTAGCCCGGTGACCGTATAGTACATACTTCCTAGCTTGTTGCTAGATAGGTTGGCCGCGCGCCGGTGCATTCGTACGTCGGCGGCGACGATGGCTGACAATAACCTCTCCAGGTGTATCATCGCAGCCGCTCGTGTGTACGTGCAGTACTTACTAGTACATTCATGCATGCGTGTTAACACTAGCAGCAACATTTGTGTGCAGGAACCACTTTGCGTACCTGAGCAGCAGATTTGTTCATCACTTCAACCACTTGTCGGACACGCTGGACTCCGAGGACGAGGAGACGCCTCGGCCGCTGAACCACCAACGGTATGAGGCGGACGTCGAGACGGACCAATCCAACACGTGCGCCAAGTTGGCGGTGCAGTTTTACAACCAGCAGCAGTACTAGTATATGCAGTATGATTCAGGAGCAAATTTTTATTGACATTATTCGTTGCTTCCTCTAGTAGGCATAGTAGTAGTAGTAATTATGGATGGTGTACAGTCGTAATAATTCGGAATATAAACGAATCGATTGATTTTAACACATGCATATCCACCCTCCGATCGATCCGTGCAGGGAACTCGCCCATCAAGCTGCTGTACGCGAAAGACAGCCATAAATTCACCTCCGACGGCCTTGCCCACTACCACGTCAACTTCAAGGCTGCGCTTTTCCGCCGCGGCAGCGGAGCGGAGCCGGAGCCTTACACCTTATTTGCCGAGGTTACCGGCGATGAAACCAGTGAAACCCCCTCGACCGTCACCGTGGTCACTCTGTTCCGCACCAAAGGTAATCTAGTAATTACTAGCTACTAGCTACCTGATGGATCCCATATACTAACGTCGAGATGGCGCCTTACTGCTAGTCGTCTATATGCGTGATCCACTGATCCATATCTCTGATGACTTACTCTGTTTCTAGTATATGGTATAACTACATATGATCTATATATGTATGTACAGAGGAGCGCATGACCCGGACAACTGCTCGTACTGCTCGGGCCTCAGGCACCCACGGGAGGGAGGATTCGTGGGCCACCAGGCGCAGTAAGAAACAGGCAAGAATGACAACCGTTACTCATTGTACGTTCGGGAAAATTAGAAAGAAAACCGTTATTCATCATGAGTTTTTTTAATGGAATTCACCATCAGTTTTACCAGGCATGCATGATTAGTAGTGATCCACTCTCATATGTGTGATCGATCTTTCATGTGCCCACGGATTAATCTGCAGATTCTGATGACGAGGAGGATGAAGATAATGACTGATGAGCAAGATATCTCTCAGTTGGCTAATAAAACTGTACGAGCGTGCACTAGGCTGTGTAAAGCGCACGCACGTACGGTTAAAGCATCTAGTGAGTGCCGTGGTAGCTTGCTGCTTAGTAATTCATTCTGCAGTAGTGGTGGTAGCGTAGCGTGCTACATGCATGCTTGTTGTAATAAAACAAAATAACGTAGCAGCAGCAGGAGGAGATGATTAGCAGGAGTACGTCCTATACGGGCTGTACTCGCTTCACCTTGGGATTGCCCTTTGTTGATCGACGGGTTGTACTCTCGCTTCTTCATTTCATAATAATCCTTGGGATTGCCCTTTGTGTCAACAGTAAGTATATGCGAATAATTATCCAACCGAACGCAGCCCCCTTCATTTTACACATATACTCCCTCCGTTTTTAATTATATGACGCCGTTGACTTTTTCGTTAAACTTTGACCAACAATATAGATTTCAATAATTACTTTTCGAATGTGAAATGAATATCATTGGATTCATCATCAAAAACACTTAAGGTAACTTGTACATTTAGCTATTTACACAAATATTTGAATAAGACGAACGGTCAAACGTAACAAAAAAGTCAAACGGCGTCATATATTAAAAAACAGAGGGAGTATATCTCAATCACCATCAGCTAGCTTTAATCTTACACAATGACTCATATACATTGTGCCACGAAAATACTTTCACACATACCGTGGTTTTTACTCTCTTTTTTTGCGAGGGATTGGTTTTTACTGTCTGATTTCCTTCTTTGTTCTGAGCCCCAATTATCCATTATTGTAACCATATGCACTATGCGTTCATTTAGACACAGCATGCACACATTCATGCCAGATAATAAGCAATGACGCAAGCCAAATCATTTACATAAGAACCTTCTGTTTTCTGACATGGTGCACAACCGCCTCAATTGACTTGGTCATTAGTAGCTTACAATTACAAGCGTAAAATATAAAATGAGGAGCATGTGGAACTATAAGGATTAGTAACCTTCCGAGTACACACGGAATACCAAAGGTTCATCCACGAAGTGAGTAGACTAGTATTCCAACTCTGATGCACACAGTCGCTAAGACTAGAACACAGATGCTAACTAGCGGACACAATTGTAAACGGATGGAATGTTGCAATGCCCGGCGATATACTTTTCACCCTTCGGATGAGACGTCCTCTCAGAACAGGCAAAGCAGTATGTGAAATCAGCATGCTTCCTCACCCCTGTGGTACCATCACGCTGGAGAAACTTCTGTCCAACTGCAGCAAACAGCAGATTGTTAGTACATTCATATGGAGGTACGCCAAAACATACATAATGGGTTAGTCTCAACAGTTCGGTGCTTCGGTCTATCTCATACAGAGGCAAGAAAGTTAATGTTTCGCACTAGGCAAGAAAGCTCATGTTGTGCACACTACGTATCAATGCATCCATATCACTATTCTCACAAGAAAACGAGGAGTCTTCCTAACATGAGTCAATTGAGACTAATATCATGTTTCCTACAAAGATGTGCTTGAACAAGACCCCAGATAGCCAGCCTCCGAAACCTGGAGGCATAAACAGAAAATATATGCTAACAGCTAAAAACCCACCACGTGTTATCTTTGCAGACAGGATTTAGAATTGCATCCATGTTCATACTTTACACTTGTGCATTTAACTCAAACTGATAGCAAGAAAACTCACCTGTCGAATCTGGACCCAGAGGCTCACAGCAAGTCACAAGGTAGCCCCTTGGTGGCCCCCTTCTGCCAGAGAAGGAACTTTGTTCCTTCGAACCTCCTTGCAGGACTTGCAGTGTTAATAATACCCCACCCGCCTTGTGCCACAGTGGCAAAGCTCTGCAAAGAAAAGTTGTTCCGGC
>JAAXCT010003109.1:0-44827 GCA_012490785.1 Eragrostis nindensis | reverse complement strand
TTGCGCGTAAGTTGGGAGGCCACATCACGTAGTAAAGCCAACCAAGAAACAGAGGAGCCTCCTTCTCCGCCGCTGCTTGCATCCCACGGTGACCTGTTCTTGATCGTTGGTTGATTGGTGCAGGGCTAATTGCCGCCACGACGGCTCCGCTCCGGCTCTCCGCGCCGCCGGCTCTTCTCCTGACACTCTGGCCTTCCACGTCGCGCCGCCGCCCCTGCGCCGTGAGCGAGGAGCATGCGAGCTGCCCTCCGTCGTCGTCGTCGTCCCCATCGCCGCGTCGCTTCTGCGAAGGGCGTCTCCCGTAGACAACGGCTAAGGGCCGCGCCGGCGTCCGGTTTGTTGTTGGTTCCCTGCTCCGGAGTGATATGGCCAAGATGAGCTGCTTCCCTGCTCTGCTCGCCGGCAGGAGGAAGAAGCACCGCAAGGTCGCCGACGCCGTGAAGGCCACCGGCTGCAACGTCGACTGCCCCAAGGTGAAGCCGGTCGAGTTCATCGACGTGCCGGTTGCTGCCGTCGTCGGCGAGTGCGGAGAGAAGGTCCGGCCGCGCGACGACAAGGTCGCCGCCGACGACGATGCGGCCCCTGTGGCCGATTGCAAAGGAGGCAATCAGCTAGGCGAGGAGAAGGCGTCGTCAGTGAAGGGGGACGACATTTCCTCGGATTTTGAGTTCGAGTTCCACACCGCCAAGAAAGCTGCCGGATCCGATGATGGCGGCGGGTGGAGAAGGGCGAATCCGGCGCGGCGCCGGAACAAGACACGGCGGCGCAGGCGACAGAGGCGTCGCCGAAGCTGAAGCGGTCGTGCTCCAACATCGAGACCAAGTGGCCCGGCCCGCGCGACGCGACGGTGGTGCCGGCGCGGTCGCGCTCCTACGGCGATCTGAGGGACCTACTGCCGATCGGCCTCGCCAAGGAGATGACGACGACCGCGCTGGATGCGAGCCCGGCGTCGGTTGAAGACGTCGCGCACCGCCGACCGCGTCATGCTCAAGAAGCGGTCGTCGAGCCAGGTGCTGCCGTCGCGCAGCCGCAAGCTGTGGTGGCGGCTCTTCCTCTGGAGCCACCGCAACCTGCACCGGCCGCGCTCGGCGCGCCCGGCCGCCGCGTGCTCGCCGGGCCGGCACGGCGGGTAACACTCGGACACGCACGCCGAGGGCCCGAACGCCGCGCGGCGGACCGCAAGAACAAGAAGGTGATGGTGACGGCTCGCCGCCGCCGATGCCGGGTCCCGAACCAGTGGGTCGCCTTCTCCGCCGAGAACTCCCTCCTCGACCGCGTCAGCGCGTGGGTCAGCAGCATCGAGAACGAGCCGTCCGCATCGCCGAGGACGACGACGTTGACGATGGCGACGAGTTTGAAGGCGGCGAGTGCGCGGCGCGGCCCTCGGGTCCTCGAGGTCGGGGAGTCGTCGTCAGGAAGGGCCACGGCAAGTCCAAGCGCTGCGCCGCGGCCGACGAGGTCGTGCAGGCCAACAGCGTCGTGCAGTCCCTGAACGCCTTCTCCTCGGTGGCGCACATATCTGGGATGGGCCTCAAGGTCATGCCAATGATCGCGCCCTTCTCGAGCCTCCGCGCCGTCAACCTCTCCAGCAATTTCATCGGTGAGCATAACCAGTCCAGAACAACACTGACAAGTGTTACTGAGCAGTAGTTTTCATTTCAGTAGCTAGACAGACTCCAGTTGTCAGATAGGTGCTGAATTTGGTTGCTCCTGCAGTTCATATCTCCCCGGGTTCGCTGCCAAAGGGCCTGCACTCACTCGATCTGTCGAGGAACAGATAGCAACCATCGAGGGTCTCCGGGAGCTGACGAAGCTGCGCGTGCTCAACCTCAGCTACAACCGCATTTCACGCATCGGCCATGGTAAGCACGTTTGTTCAGAAAACAGTAACTGCAAGTTTTTCAGACTTCAGGCTCATGCATAACACAATAACACTTGTAGTGAGTAGTACCAACCGACAAAGACTAGATATGTGATGTGATCTTGCATGATTGAATCTATCTGATAAATCAGTCTGTATCTCAATGATTCAGAACAAACACCTCACATTTGCAGCATCTGTTTCATATCTTCGCTGTCACAGTGGCGACAACTGTTTGGGGCTTGGGATCTGGGACTGTTACAGTTGAGTTGGCACTGTCCATCTCTGATCTGATCAATGCTCACTCCTGAATCCTGACACCTGTAGATGCGTTTGCAATTTTGTGGATGAAGGACCTCATTTCAGATTCTCCGATTGCATTATTTCCCCAACCAATCAGGAGTTTGTAAATGACCGAGCTTGAACGGATTCAGTCAGTCACAATAAACTCTGCATTGAACTTGCAAGAACAGGAGTTTGCTTTTTAGTAGATTTTGCTCTCGAATCTCATGGTCAGTCTGATCATTGATCATCATCCAATCCGCAGGTCTGTCGAACTGCACGGCGATCAGGGAGCTGTACCTCCGGCAACAAGATCAGCGACGTGGAGGGGCTCCACCGGCTGCTGAAGCTGGCGGTGCTGGACCTGAGCTTCAACAAGATCACGACGGCCAAGGCGCTGGGCCAGCTGGTGGCCAACTACCACTCCCTCCAGGCGCTCAACCTCGTCGGCAACCCGGTCCAGGCAACGTCGGCGACGACGCGCTGCGCCGGGCCGTGACGGGGCTCCTCCCCAGCCTCGCCTACCTCAACAAGCAGCCCGTGAAGCCGCAGCGCAGCGCGCGGGAGGTGGCCACGGACAGCGTCGCGCGCGCCGCGCTCGGCGGCGGCGGCGGCGGCGGGCGCAGCCAGCGCAGGCGGGCGTCGCGGCGGCTGGGCTCCGGATCCGGGGACGGGAGCGCAGGAGCCGGTCCAAGGGCAGGCACCACGGATCAGGCTCCTCGAGGAAATGAGCTGGAATTTCTGTCCGTGGTGCCTTAGAGTTGAGAACTTGAGAGTGCTCGACAGTTTTGCCTGCCAACATGTGAGATTGAGATGGAATTATGTACTGTACATGTTTTTGTCGGAGATTGCTCAGATTATTTTCTATGTTGCTTGATGCTTGTATGAGTCATTTGTAGCGGCAAAACTGCAATTGTATCCTCATCCGCCAAAAAGAAAGAAAAGAAATAAAAAACCAACATTGCTTGATGATGGGATCCAAAATTCAAATTCGTTTTGATCTCGTTTGTTTGAATTGATTGTACTTAGAAAGTTTTGTGGAACTATTCATCAGGGTCAGGAAAGACATCAGTAGCATAGAAAGAAACAAATGCCCATTTTTCTTGAATGATGGGATCCAATTCGTTTTGTTCTCGTTTCTTTTGATTGATCCTACTTGTAAAATTTTGTGGAACGATTCATCAGAGCCAGGAAAGATCATCAAGCAGCATAGAAAGAAACAAAAAAAAAAAGTTCCAAAAAGAAGTTTCCGACCTGCCGGATTCGAACCAGCGACCTAAGGATTTATCTGCAACGACTACAGTCCTCCGCTCTACCAACTGAGCTAAGGTCGGTTTGTGAAAGAGGATGGAATTAACTTTATTAATCCATATACAACTTTCGTGGGCTGCATTTGCTTAGATGGGTTGATTACTATGTCTCAAAATCAGCCACAGGAACATTGTTTTTTCTATTTCGGAATGTCGTATCGTTGCGTGACAGAATTTTTACAGTTCGCCCTGTCCACGCATAGCATGCTCATGGCCTAGCCCTGCCTTCCAAGCAACTGAAAGATGGTGTACATCGGCGCACGCCGGGTATCCATTCCATGCATGCCTTGCTCGCCCCGCGCATGCAAGCAACTAACGATTCCGTCACGCTGTGTATATCTATCAAACCGCCTTCATCGCGATCTCTGAAGCTCCAATTAGCTCATCAGCTGCTTCGCACGGCGTAGCGTAACCATGGAGAAGCTATTAAGTCAATGCGCCGCGCCTTCCTCCTGGCGCTGCTGCTGGTTATCAGCTTGGCGCGGCCGTGCCGGTCCACGCTGTACCAGCCCCCACCCGCCGCCGTGTCCTACCACCACGGCGCGGTGCTGGACGGCGCCGTGCCGGTGTCCGTCCTCTACTACGCGCGCCTTCTCGCCGCACCAGAAGGCGGTCGTCTCCGACTTCCTCTCGCTCTCCCCGCGCGGCGACGGTGCGAGGCTCCACGGCCCGAACGGCTTCGGCGCGCCAGGCGTGGCGCCGGCCCGTCGGTGGCGCGGTGGTGGGAGACGGTGGACCGGTACGTGCGCAAGGCCGGCCGGGAGCCGCCGCGCGTGCTTCTGGCCAGCCAGGTGAGCGACGACGAGGCGTGCTCCCTGGGGAAGTCACTGTCGCGTCTCCAGGTGGAGCGGCTGGCGGCGCGGCTCGGAGTGGCGCCGGGGGGCGTCGCCGTCGTGCTCACCGCCACCAACGTCGCCGTGGAGGGCCTCTGCAGCCAGCGCGTGCGGGTCGCACGGCGCCGCGGCGCCGGGGGCCGCGGCGCACGTGTGGGTGGGCGACGCCGCCGCGCAGTGCCCCGGCCGGTGCGCGTGGCCGTTCCACCCGGCCGAGGGCTTCGCCTACGGCGGCGGCGGTCACCGCGCGCGCGGGGGCGCGCGAGGCGGTGCGCGCGCCGAACGGCGGTCGGCGTGGACGGCATGGTGATCAACCTGGCAGCGATGCTGGCCGGCGCGGTGACCAACCCGTACGGCCACGGCTACTACCAGGGCGACGCGGCCGCGCCGGTGGAGGTGGCGGCCGGGTGCCCGGGCGTCTACGGCCGCGGCGCGTACCCCGGCTACCCTGGCGCGGTGAGGCGGGACGCGGCCACCGGCGCGGGGTACAACGTGGTGGGCCGGAACGGGAGGAAGTACCTCGTGCCGGCGCTGGTCGACCCCGACAACTACTCTTGCATCATCGTTTGAGGCTTCGCATTTCCGTGGTTTATGGCTTGCTTCCTGATAGCGCTCAAGTGTTTGCATCATCATCATTATGTACTGTCTAAACGCTGCACGTAATTAAGTACTTTAAGATCATTAGGACGTATTTATAGCAAATAAAACTGTCTTGCTGAATGATCCTGAAAACATTGACCGCTTGGTTGTTGGGTCAATCACAAACGGTGCTCACCTGATTTTTCTTTGGAAAAAAATATGACGTGAACACAAGCTATAACCAGAATCATACGACCGATATGATCTAGACAAAACATTGCCAGGTTCCAAAATAAGTGCGCGTGCAGCCGTGCACACTCCAAGGAAATCAAAGTTATATATTAGGTTTAGGCATACTTAGTTGAGAAACCTGGGATATCGTTGCTTCTGCAAACCCATGCCTTTGGTGTGGAAGATGCACGCACCTTTGAAGTTTTTTTCTAGGTCCGCCAGTGTTCTTACTGATTTTAAGTTCAAGGCAGTAACAACTTCTAGGCATTCATGGCTAAATCCCTAATAAGCAACTGAAGTTCTTAGTAGGCAGGAGTTTCATTCGCTAACTTTGCCGAATTGGGGCAGGAAGCAGGACTAGGTTGTGAGAACAGCAACCTAGCCCCAGGTTTACCCACGGCGGATAGGACTTACTGGACCTATTGATGTTAAGTAGTGATTGGAACTTGAGAGTTCATACCAAGCCCTTTTAGTTACGGGTGTCGGTTGCATAGACTAGCTTTGCCAAATTTCCTGAATTCAGGTTATGCACCTGCATTTGGAAGCGTTGTCAGTATGAAGTTTTGTTACTTCAGTTGAGGAGTCTGAAATCATCGTCATCTAGTATGCCCATTTCGATTTGTTTTACTCTATTTTTTCTTGCCCACCATCTAGTTCACTGAGACAGTTTTTGTGGAATTTTATTTGACATACTCCTAAAATGTTCACGATATTTAGGGCTTTGTTACGGTACCTTTTGACCTCTTTGAGAGGTAAAAGGTCAAAGAAAATCTGAACTGTTGATTTATCTCACATTTGTATCAATGAAATGAAATATTTATAGCAATTGCTCAATAATACATCGAATTACAACAAATTAATTAACTGACTTTTATTAACGCACGATTACCATACTCTTTCAAATGTTTTTACATTTCACATGCAGCGTGCAATGCGTCATGTTATTCAACAAAATCCTAACTAACTCATCACGTTTCACTACAGGGTCTTGTGCTGTCAAAAAAACATGTATTGTCACACTAGATCGTACTATTATTTTTTTTACGAGAAAAGTATATTGTTCAAGATCCCTATTCATTTGATTGTACACACTCATCTATGGTCTTTTTACTTATTTCCATGGTACAACTGGATGGTTCTGCTGCTTCCTGCAATAAACTGTATCACCGTGACTTGTCTTCATGGATCCTTGCTTTTTGTCAGATTGACTAGTAGGGCATGGCTCAGGTTGAATAGTGGCAGCTGCATCTTGCTCGACTTTAGCTATGTCAATCCTGCATTGGCCATCCAACTTTATCCTAATATTCAGCTCAGAAAGAAACATTTTGTGTGTGTGGGAAAATGAAAACCGGCAATCAGTAGCTGAACCAGCGAGTTCTCTTCTATCCTTATGCTGATACAGCTTCTGCAGATGACGTGCAAGAAGGCACATGCTGTCGATGATTTCACGTTCTAAATCCTCCTCTATGTCTTCTTCCAACTCATCAAGGATTTGTTGCTCCTCAGTTGAAACTGTGTTCTCTGATACCTCACCCTGTTTGCAAAAAGAATCAGTGAGATAGTTCATTCTATTTGTTGTTTCAATTTGTTTATTTGTCTCGTTTTGTAAAAAGTACCGGTGAGATAGTTCATGCTACGTACTTTTGAAGGTGCACCAGGAAAATAAGATACATGATAAAAGTGTGACAAAATAAGCTCAAGAATGTATAGAAACAGAGGATAACCTGGCTGTGGGTGCTCATGTGGCACACAAAAAACTGTTCTTCACCTTCTTATTTCTAGACTGATGATTCTTACTGGAACAGAAGTTTCTGCTTTCTGTCTGTTCTGACATTTTCCATTGGCCTTGTGGGCATTTATACGTTGCATAGTGTGCCTGACGAGGCCCTTACATACACTTTGTACAAAACATTAGCAAACCAGAAGATTCAGACAAAATTCAACGATAACTTGCTGATGCATGTTCTTATCTGCTGTGGCATGAATTTATCATTTGTTTTTTCTTCAGTAATTTCATCAGCTTCCTAGGGTCGTTGTCCCTGCTGGCCGTGAGTTCTTTTACTGGGAAGGTGCAACAAGAACTTGTCAGTCTGGTTACTTGGAAGCAAAGATCTTGTACATACACAATTGCAAGCATACCTTACAACTGGCATCGGAACAGTGGTGTATCAACAGTGACATTATTGGAATGACTTCGAGCATTTCGAAGGCTCTAGACATAACGAAGTTCTTTTTTTGTGAAAAGAGCCGTAATGAAGTTTATTGATCTGAATGTACATAATGGTTGTCTAATAGGTATAATGTAATTTTCTATCAGACTTCTTGCTTATGCTTATGATGGAAATTTTGAGTTTCATGATATTTATGGTCCTATTTATTTGAAATCCGCAAAAATGTTCTACTACTGATATATTTAAAGTTATATAGGCTGGCTAGATGAAAAGATTGATAGTAGCTTATTAAAAAATCTTAGAAAATAGCAGTCTCCCTAATTTGATACAAGGAAGCTGAAACACTCAGCTTGCTAAGTAGTTTTGAGTTGCAGTGCTGCAGGGAAGAAACACCGATTGATAGTTTCAAATTTTCTTTTTTTACAAAGGCTTCGTGCAAAAACAATCGCTCTAAGTAATACAGACGTCGACGCTTCTCAAGTAATAATCATAGAAATTCTGGACAATACTTTGAAGGACATTGTCTTTCACTATACCCAAAATCTAAGGAATAGTTTTAAACGCTTTTTTGCAAACACAAACAATGTTTTACCACTTTTGAACTGCCATGAAAAAAGAAAAGAAAAGGGAGGCATAAGCTTAAAAAAGCACCGTGCACCGTGCCCCACTTTGTCATGTAGATTCTGACAGGCAAAAGAGGAGAAGGATAAGCTTTAAAAGCCTTGTTTGACACAGTTTCTACTTGTTGCTAAAGCCTTTATTTATAAAGCTAGCAAAAAGAGTTATTGTTTCTATTTATTTAATTCTCAGAATCAGATTAACTGAAACAAATGTAGAATTCTGATGTTAGGCATAGTTTATTATATAAGCTAGTGAAAAAAACAAGTTATGCCAAATAGGGCAAAGCAAAAGTTGTTTGGGTTCCGAATGTGCATATGCATAAAAAAAGGTTGCATCAAAATTTCAAAAACGACAGATAGATATATTGTTCACAAAGTCTTCTAAGATCAAATTTAAGATCTAATAAAAACTAATATGAGATGAAAAAAGAAAAGGGATATCATCATGTTAAATGAATATAGTTCTTTCATCAATTACTCATGCTGATTTTGCCTTTTTCATAAATTACTGCTTGCACAGTATTTGTTTCTTCTTTAAATTTAGAGTAAATATTAGAAAACTACTTGCACCCAAGTAACATAAAACTACGACTTTTGAGTGCAATTTCAGAAAACTACGCTTTTGGACCTGAAGCCACATGTCAGTCACACATCTCCATTTTCCTGAATGAGTGATTGACATGTGGGGCCAGATCAAAAGTCATAGTTTTGTATTACAAGAGGTGCAAATAGTCGTAGTTTTCTGAAATGAACTCAAAAGTCGTAGTTTTTATTACTCGGGTGCACATAGTCGTAGTTTTCTGAAATTTACTTTAAAATTTACAAGTGATGACATGCACTGTTTTGATTAAAATTGTTTAAACTTCTTTTCTAATAAGTGCGTTCCGCGAGGCGAGCACAGGAGCTCATAAGGCTGCTCGAGCGCATGACATTCTCTCTCAGATGGCTAGACACATTGTAACAAAGTTTTCTTCTGATTTTATTTTCAAAGCACATGTATGAAATTGATTTAGAAACCTTAAGGGACACTCCAAAATTAGTACTCACATATCAACAAATATATGTCTTTATGGGTTTGGCTAATATTCTTTTTTACTTTTGAGCAACAATAGCTGAAAAGTAAACTATTTTAAATAGGGAGAAATATCAGGTGCACATGAAGTATTTGATGCGCATGTGAACAAACTTTTTGACCAGTAAGATTTAATCTTGATGGGCTGGAGTATAGTAAGTCTGGAGAGCCCAACCCATAATTTCGGCAACCATGATTACAGTGTATTTTTCAAAAACATGTGTTTACTAATGGAAATTTTCACCCATGATTTTGTCGTTTAGATTTAATTCAATTCTTAATGAGTTACTTCTTATAACAGTCAGCTTTACAACTATGATTATCATTTTTATGTTTTCAGCATATACTATGTTATTGATAATGAAATTTTAAAAATTTAACTTTAACTAAACCAAGGATATACTATATTTATGGATGGATGGGGTAATACAACGAGGAGAAGTTGAGTTCAATAAAAGGGTATTTTTTTAAAAAAAAATCAAAGCAGTCATATATTTTTGCTGATAGAAATCAATTTTAAATAACATCAAGTGTTCATATTTTCTGGGCAACGAAAAATAATTATCATAGGAGAAGAGGAAATAGTCATACATGATATATCCCTTTTTGCAGGGAACTAGCTAGCTAAGGGCCTATTTGGTATAGCTTCAGAGATCCGAGATCCATAGTAGTATTTTGATTTTCTATGACAAAATAATGTATTTTAGATTTTTATTTTTAGTACAAATAATAAGAAATGTTTTTAATAGAACACCCTTAATATGAGCAGATTGAAGAATACATTTTTTTTTACCTGGAGCTCTGCCCAACAGGGCCTAGACAAAGTTTGAAATTGACTCAAGATCGAAAATCCAAAAGAAGCAAAAAAAGAAAAGAGAGAAGTCAGCAAAAGGAAGAGATGCAATTGTCTCATTAACATCAATAAATCACTTTTTCGCAAAATCTTAACATTAAATCACTAGCATCAGAAAAAAATAAATGACCATGCACGTTTCTAGCACCACATTATGGATGATGTCATTATTAGCTGAGTTATTGTTAGGAATCTTTGGGCCACCTGGTAATTCATGCTCTGCTGTGTTGTCCAGCTCTCAGGAGCAAAAGAATCTAGAGATGAAGATAATTACTCTCTCCATTTCAAATTATTTGACGTTTTTTATTTGTGGAAATCACGTTTGATCGTTCGTCTTATTCGAAAGTTTTGTGCAAATATCATTTATCTTGTTATGGTTTGTTTTATCACTAAAGATATTTAAGCATGATTTATTTGTTTAATATTTGCACAAAATTTTTAAATAAAACGAGTGGTCAAATGTGATTTCCAAAAGTCAAAAACGTCAAGTAATTTGACATGGAGGTAGGACTGATGAAACATGGTGGCACTGGCAAGATCTGATGAGATGGACGAACACATATGATGACATGAAACCAGCATCCCAACGTCTTTGTATAATCGGAGCAAATATTCAGTGCAATCGTAAAAATCGTTTTTAAAAATTATTTAAAACTTTAGAAAATTATAAAATTTGGCATACTTGTAGAGGACATGCACACAAGATCCAAATTCAACCTCTATCAAAAGATACAATATAACAAGAATCATGAAAAAAAGAGGAAAATGACAAAAAAGTAGTTGTGCAATATTTTTGTCCTCTTCCACCATGGTTTATTATTTTGGTATCCTTTAATATAGAATGATTTTGGATCTGAAATTTGTCATCTACACATCCCAAGTTTTATAACTTTTCAAAACTTTTAACCAGGGTTTTCATGATTGCACCAAATGTGAGGTTTGCATTGAATAATTTTTCTTATAATTTTTGCATGCATGTGCTGCTACTTTACTGAGGAGCATGTAGGTTCAGAGAATTGGGTCTGTGCCACCTACAAGGACGAGTTCATTTTTGAAACTTTGTGCCGAGTTCTAATTAATTTGCGGCCTCGATCTCCTCTCCGCCGAACGCTGATCCTGATACGGCATCAAGCTAGCTTAATGCAAGTATATGTTCTTACCAGCAAATTAAACTTTAAAAAACCAAAATAAAAGTGCATGTTACGATTTGATTAAGCTTCTGCCATGATGAAAGTTAAAGTAGGATCCATGGCAAGATAATTATATCACCTCTATCTTGATGTACGTTTTACCTTTTAATTCCCTTTTTTGTTGCCATTTATATAGATCAGCATATATCTGACTTGCTCTTAAATATAATTTTTCTCGTCCTATGATGTCAGTCTAGACGGTGGCTGACTTAATTAGGGTCTAAGAGGCACAGCTTAATTTTGCTTATGCTAAAAGTAGGTTTTGCTCTGGATTATTTGACAAAACAACCAATTAGGCTTATTCTAAATAATTTGGCTTTTCTGGTCAAATCGATTGGCAAAACAACTTATCTGGAAAGAGAGTTGCAAAGCTATTTATTTGCTTATATATGCAAAAGAATTTATCATTGTACAAATGGCAAATAGCTTTTTTTTTTTTTCTCGAACACGCAGGAGAACTGCATGTCATTGTATTAAGAAGAAGAAATTATCGCGTACAATGCCATGCTCTGGCCGAGGTTAGTTTTTCAGTTACATTCGCTCCGTTTGCTAATTTTTCTACCTATCAACGAAAAAACTCGTCTCACAGATCGAAAATAGCTTTTGCAGCATAATTATGTCTATAAGTTATTTTTTTCTTTTTGCTGTTTGGCAAGACTTATGACTTATATGAGGGTTACAACCCAAAGCAAAAGCACTTACAATAAACCGTGTCAAACAGGGCTTTAATACAATCATTCTATGGACATAGATATAGATATATGAATCAATGATAAACAAATTTTTTAGGATTAGCTACTCAGGAGATACATAATAGGATGGTAGTCTTTCTGTCTATCTTCATTTTGCCTTGAAGACAGTGTAGATGCAAGTGTCGGATTGCGAGAGAATGACAAGTTTTATGGCAGAATTTTAATTCCATGTGACCACCACATATAAGCCTGAAAGAATCGATGTGAACTGCAGGTAATAAAGAAACAAGTACCCATCTACTTTTCTGCGGACATCATAAGTTATGAGTCACACACCAAAATCTCTATAGGGGTCGAATGTTGTTTAAACAAAAACTAGCTAGCCTTTCAAAGTTGCAGTGGTTACAATCCCACGCACCAAATAAAAGTACCCCGTATCAATTCATCTTGACAATTATTTAAGCAGGCGCATATAGACGCTTGATAGGTCGCTGACCAAACGAACAAAGAAGGCAGAGATATGCGATGCTTCCAAAGTTTGTGATCCGATAATGCAACGAAACCAGGACACAAATCTTTCATCACCTACCCCACGCATGATTTCTCCAAGATTTGCTCCGATTAATTTACCCTGCATCTTGTTTGCACACTAGACGTACTAATCAGCCACTACTAAGACTTGAAAGGATTTGTGGTTTCGCTGAAACCAGGTACGCATTAAAGCTGGGATACTCATGACAGTCCTGGTTTGCCTGATTTTTTGTTTGCCACTATATTTGAATGAATGAATTCATTACTTGAAAGTACAAAAAAATTGGCCACTCAAGAAAGGGAAATTTGTCTGTGGGACATCAAAAAAATCATGGTTTCGTCTCTAGGAATTACAACTCGATTTTTTTTGCCTCTATGACACTAAGAACTTTTGGTACTTGTCTGTAGCACACTATAGCACGAAAAAATAATATTATTAACATTAATATCTCAATGTAAAAATACTTTACAACTTGACATTTGCCACAAAGATATAATTTTCTCGATTTTTCCCAACTGTTTGTATAGTTTGAGTTTAAAAATAAATATTTTTCTAGCTAAAAAGCTATGTAAAAAGTCTGCAATCAATATTTTAAAAAAAGACAGACAGAGAATGCACCAAGTATATTTGTACTCAATTTCAAGTTGAAATGTATTTTATGTATTGAGATAAAAAAATTTGATAATAACCATGTTTTCTATTGTAGTCTCCTACAGACAAAACTAACTTTTATATATTTTTTTTGGAACATATCTAGTTCTGAGATCTGTGCCGAGTTCGAAAGATAAAGTGTTTTAGATTACTCAATAACTTACTCTCTCTATCCCTTAATATAGGGCTAGAGTTCAAAATGATTCTAAAATAGGGATAGGAGTAGGACAAACTTTGGATTTGATGGGAGGGCTGGTGGGAGGATGGATTGAGGTAAAATGAGAGGTACAATAGTCATTTAATTACCTCCAAGACTATTTTTGTTTCGAAATGCTAGAAAGTCTTAAATTTAAGGGCGGATGTAGTAACTAAAGACCCCTAATCCATCCATAGCAATGGACCCAAAATTTCAAAAGCTAGGTGCAGCTAGCTCCAAAAATTTCATATATTTCCTTAAGCTGAAACAACATTAAGTTAACATACATACATGTCATATGCCAGCACTCCTACAATCAGTCATCTAAGGTACTGACTAATTTTTTGACATATACAGCCAGAGAAGCAATCAGGCCATTGCATATAATCATAGGAAGAAGCAAAATATTACAGAACTAGCGAATATAGGCAACGAGATAATGGTAGGGTCTTCTACACTTACATTTTCCCAGTTTTCTTGTATGTTTATGATATGTAGCTAATCCAACGAGATAATGGTAGCATTATGGAAATAATGCGCTTTGCTATGGTTCTTAAGGGCAGCTGATCTAGTGTTGCATTTTAGGTGGTAGAGAAAGTTAAAGCACAGGTGCAATACGTTAGGGCAGAAGTGATAAGCTGGAAAAGATTGCATAAAGGCCTTCTCAAGTTAAGTGCATTGGAGCTCCCAGGTGCTATTTGCACCAAGCTACAGTGCACATGTGCAGCCTCTGCAGATCTGCGGTGCAGATTGCACCTGGAGCTCTTGGAAAATCCGCTTTAGGAACGGTTCGGTATTGAAGACAAATAAAGCTCCACCAAGAAAATATATCCTAAAGGTACTGTCATTTGAAAACAGCACAATTTAACCTACAAATATTGTGGACACTACCAACAAGAGGAGTTTGGCTTAAAATAAAAGCCGATGTGAGCCTCGAGTTGTGATAAAACACGAGTATAAGACTTGGAGTGCAAACAGTGTCCCTAGAGATAGGACATCCGGAGAATCCTGATATATTCTAATATCCCACGCAATTGTTAGCTATAGTGTTACAGATAGCTGATGTTAGCAACAAGTTGACATCCCCACGGAGAGAAAAACACAAGTGCACTAGTCATGAAGCCAATGAGGTGCTCGTACAGAAGGTATCACTTTCTTTTTTTTTGATAAACAACAAAACTCTTCGGTAAGGTGTTGATTATGTTTTGAGATTTGCTAGTTCTCAGGTGACTGAGATTTCGTATATTCTTAGCCACATTTTTGGAACAATAAAACTAAACTACTGGAACAACAAAACTGAACTTCTGGAACAAACCAACTGTACTGCTGGAACAGTTAGTTAATTGAGTGGAACAATTTCGTTTTTTCAAAGAATATTTTTGCAGAAGTGAATGAATTATTTGGGTGATTGGATCAAAATCTAATGGCTAGAAAAAGTGATTGAGATATTAGCAAATCTCAGTCACCTGAAAAGGAGACATCTCCTTATGTTTTCCCTCAATAAAATGTGTTGATTATATTCCTAGCACAATTAGCACACATATCTCATCGATTACCATATATGTAGAGTCCTGATATACTATGACAGATACCGACCTGTCAAGGTTGTGTTAGAACCAAGGAAAATTTACCTATTCAATCCTTTGCCGAATTTCTCATTGCCATGAAATTTGTATGAAACTGTTTTTTAATTCGGTTGTTCCAACTTTAACGTGCAAATACATCGAAGACAAGCATGGGTCAGAATTCTGCATCTGCTAGGTTGTCTAGAGGCGGATCATGTATGCACTTGTATTATAAAGTGACCGACCATACTAAACTAGAGCTTCAACAACCCTAAACAGATTCCCAATGAAAGAGGCAGAAAAAGGGGAGAACTTCCATCTTCTAGCCTTATCTCAGTGTTATCATGTACAAGACACCACTCCCATGTGTTGTACGTATGCGAGCTAGAAAAGTACTACTTCATCCGTCCTAGTTTACTTGGCATCCTAGCCTCATCCAGTTTTCCCAAAATAATTAGCATTCTCACTTCCCGATACACCTTTGTCTCTTCTTAATACATCTCTATCTCTATCTCTCTCCTTCTTGTTTCCTATGCACCAACCTTTACCAATTTTTCTTAATCTATGTGACAAGAGCTAAAACATCAATTTTTTTGGACGGAGGAGTACTTTCATACACTGCATCTGAATTTGACGGGAAAGAATGGTACAATCAGGCCACACTAGATTCCAGGCATGTCAGAGCAGCAATAAAATACCAGAGAGGAGAGAATCATGTACTAGAATTGTTTTGTCCTGCTGAAGCACCTGGAGATCCAACTAAATCATCAGCATGCCAATCCGGGGTCCAGCCCCTAGTTTTGCTCCTGCCCGACACCGGTTTCAGATCTCCACTTGGACGTGTGTCCCAGTTCACTGCCAGGTTTCATATATATGATCGCTACTCTCTCCGTCCCAAAATAATTGTCGTTTTAGCTCTCGGCACAGAGATTAAGAAAAGTTAGTAAAGGTAGGTGCGCAGAAAACGAGAATGAGAGAGATAGAGATAGAGGTGCATTGGGAAGAGAGAAAGATGCATCGGGAAGTGAGAATGATAATTATTTTGGAAAAACTGGATGAGGCTAGGATGCCAAGTAAATTAGGACGGATGGAGTATATGTGTGCAACACAGATCATTTACAGTTACAGCCCGTCTTCTACCCCCTAATGTCCAGTTTACCCATATGAGAAAATGATCTAAACTCATATAAGGTCAATTCTTTGCCTCAACGGGAAAATGACAACGAAGTTCAGGTCAATAAAAAATTGAAATTGCTAGGTTCATGCACCTTTCTCTTTCCTCCACTTGTTGCTGACACAGCTGCTTTTGTTTCTGCTGAAACTGAAATATACACTAAACTAACACGATTAACTAGCAGTCCAATATACGTAACAATCGGTAGTACAACTGACACAATTAGTATTTCTTAAATAAAATGAACTTTTCCTAGGTCTTGTGACTTTTTTGTTACCTCTTTGAAGTGAAGAAAGTTCTTTAGGTCTTTGCCGGATTTGGAAAAGATGACGCATGATGTTGAGGTCTGCATAATTATGTTTTATGGTTTGCAACTTTGTGGTGTAAATTGCACATCCATCATTCAAAGATTTACCATCGTTTAAATGGACTAAAATCAAAATGAAATGCTTTCAGCAACCCAGGTTTTTTTTTTTCTGAAACGCTGCGAGACACTACTTTCAAAGAACTATTAGCAGGGTATACCGCCTAGCTAGGTAGAACTACGATCTGTCCTTAACCATATGAACAAACTGAACTAGATTTGTTGTCCTAAATGTCATGTATCAGAACGAAGTATATTTGAAGTGGATGAAGTACTTAAACTGGAGCAAGCAAGGAAATGGAGAGGAGAAAAAGGCCTGTAGCATAGTGGTTACAAGAGCATCAGTAGCACCTGAGGTCTTTCTAGGATTTAACGGCGTTGTGCTTTCAGTGGGAGGCGACGTGGCCGTCGACAGCGAGACGCTAGTGGTGACTTCGTCAATCTCAAGGATTTGCCGGCTCAGTCTTCAAAGATGCTTATAGGGGTAAGGTTTGCGTATATGCGTTCATAAGGGTGAGTGTGTGTGCGTTGTGAGTGTCTGAGTTGTACTGTATAATCGCAGGAAAGAAAAGGAAGTGGAGAGGAAGTATAGCTTTGGCAGCAACACGAGACATCACGTCAAACAAGGGAAGATAAATAGTAAGCATGTGAAACATATACTTTACAGCGAAACGTCACGCGAGGGATAGTGTAGCAAGAAATCATGCATGCTGCTCTGCCGGGCGCAACTAGATATATAATGCCTTTGTAGTTAGCAAGGATAGAACGGACGAATGGTAAAATCACACAGCGCAATTACACAATTCATGAGGAGGTTGGTTTATTAGATAGTCCTCACTCCTCCTCACTCCTCACGGTCCACCTACATTAATTTCAGGTGAAACCAAATCTATTTTTCATATACTCATAGAAATTAGAAAATCATAAAGTGCATGAAGACATGCAAAAATATACATGGAGTCCAAATTTGTGTAAAAATACGTGTCCTAGGACATGTCTAAACAGATTGGAGGCCTAGCGTCACACAGCACGCCTATGGCACGCACGTACACTTTTCCATTCTATGATATATCACAGGAAAAAAAAAGATAATCTTGTATGTGTACCAAAAGAAACAAAGATATAAATCTTATTCCTACAAAAAAAAGATATAAATCTTATCATTATGTGTAAGAGCTTATCTCTTGTTTCTTATAGACTGTTTATATGAAACATTTTTGTACATGCGCAATACTTATTAGGATATGTCGTGCACAATCCCGCATGATTTAGGAATCTTATATATTTACTAATTAGAGGCTCCTTCTGAGGCCTCCACGTTAAGCGAAAGAAAATGCTAGAAATTCTCACAAAAAAGCAAAACATCCGACCATACAATCTAAAGTGAGATAAACGATAGCCTTTAGATCTAACATCATCTAAATTACCCACCTATGCCATTTCAAAAACTTAGTCAAAATGACCCATAATACCTAATTACAAATTACCCACTATACCATTATGAGTCAAAAATAATTAAATTTGAAAATAAAAAATACCTCTAATTCCAATTTCTAAACTACCCGCCCTGCCATTATGTGTCAAAAAATAGTTAAATTCAAAATATAAAAAGTAACAAAAAAATAACCAAAATTCCTATTTCTAAATTACTCACGGTGCCATCATTAGTCAAAAATAGTTAAATTCAAATTAAAATTTAGAAGATAAAAAATAATAAAAAATACCTCTCTCATACCTATTTCTAAACTACGCACCATGCCATTATGAGTCCAGAAATAAACTAAATCTGAAAATAAATAATAGCAAAAAAAATCCCTTATCTTATTTTCAATTTACTGACCATACCATTATGAGTTCAAAATAGCTCAAATAGATTTGATAAAAATAGAAAAATAAAAACCTAATTTATATTTCTAATTAATTACTCAGTTTGCCAAATTTGAATCAATAAAGAAGTCTATTTTAATAATCGCAATGCAGATCTCATTAAGATTAAAGAGCACTTTAACCGTTACAGTATTCCAGAACTTTAAGACCATGGACTCATAATATTCCAAAATAATTTCACATATATACATATTTGATGGTTAAAGTTTGGATAGTATAATATTGTACTTAACTAAATAAAATGCGTGATAGATATGATTGTACATAACATATAGACCACATATTCATAGTATCTCAATATATAAACATATATGATAGTTAAAGTCTGGATAGTCTAATATTGTGTTAACAAAATATACGCATGCGATAGAAAACTATAAAAAATGTTACCCATGTGATGGTTCAAAAGGTACCATTTTTTATAAACCAGTCTTAAGTATACTGTAAATAAAACAGTAAATAAGGAATAAATTTATGTAGTATAACATATATCAATAGACGAACATCTCACAAATTCTTTTGCTTTTGGAGGTAGATTGTTTGATGTTTTGTCTGGCCTATCATAGTCATTTCGTACGAAAAATTAGTGGAATTAGTAATATGTATTCTACAATATAGTAAAATATAAATTTGAATTGTAATGTTTCTCATTAGTTAGCACCATCGTAATAAAGTAAAGGTATGAGGGGTTAATTTAAGGAGATATTTTCGATCACACCAGGCTTAATGGGATGTCACGGATAATAGCATAACATACAGAGTGTGGTGGCTTAAGTGTAGTTGTTTTAAAAAAAATCTCTAAATATTTATATGTATCTCTAATTTCTAGTCTAACGTTGGCCCCGATAGTGGCTGAGACAATCCTATATCTTTCTCAACTTTTTTAATGCTAAGTGTCTAAAATCCCCAGTGGTGCTTTGCCAAGCTGAAGATGCTCTCAGGACATAAACCTGCTACCCTACACTATTGTACAGCCAGCCCTACAGCACATTTTTTTTTTCACACGATGATGAGCACAAATGATCACAGAAACCGAGGGATTTGTTCATTGTCCTCGTGGCTCTGGTACAGCCAACGCAAGCATGCTGCAGCTACAATACAGATTCTACTGTCTTTCGCCAAAAAGAAAATAAAAATACAGACTCTATTGGCCTAGCAGATGCTCTATCTCTTCGCCTTTTCCTCCATGGTCCCTGCTGCTGAAAAGCTATGCACAAATAAATTGCACTTGTGACCTTGAGTTGTTTGAGTAAATCATATGGTATTAAAACAAATGAAGCTTCTTGTGGTACTTCCATAATAGGTGTCCAAATAGTCTCCCACTTGCAACTAAAAGTATGTTTGTTTTATGTTATAATCATTATCCTTTTGTCCCCTGAATTTGTACATAACTTTTAGGGTTTGCCACTTACTCTCTCATTGTGAGTTTGTGGCCAGGATTGTTTTGGCCTGACGTCGACCAAGACTTGTGTCAGCCATTGTCATTCCCTGGCACCAGAATACACAAGGGACATCATGCTCCAGACTTTATATATTGAAATAAAATTTGCAAAAATAACTCCCACTCACGTGACATTAGCAGGTAAGACCCTTTTCGCGCGAAAAAAGAAAAGAAACATCCACGAAATATTCACATGCGTGATTCGTGTGTCATATATACGTTGCTATACGTGTTATGATTTTTTCATTTTCGGATATATATTTTAATAGGCCACAACACATAACACACAAACACATTTCCTTCTGAATACGAGCAATTTCATGAGGTGCCGGTCATCACTACTACCACCTTGCTACAGTTGCCATAGAAAATGAAAGGTGCCCAGCCACAGAAACAGGCATACATGCAACGGAACGAAACCACAGAGGCCCCTCCCCTCTCACCACTAGTCCCTCTTGGCAACCAAATGGAGTGTGTTCATCCCTACCTGTTACTTAAACCACAGGGTCTCACTCCCCCTAGCACAAAAAACAAGCACCCCCATCTGCCTCACCTGGCCCCTCATGTCTCCTCCCTAGCTACCCCGTTATAAAAACCATCCTCCCTCGCTCCTCATAGGCCACCCACATTCCCTGTTCTCTGTCTCGTGTGCTAACTAGACTGCAATCGTCTCCGCGTCCACTTCCTCTTGTTTGTGTGTGTGCGTGTGTTTGTCACTGTGCTTGTGACTTGGTTGGGAATGGCGTTGGAGGCCGTGGTGTATCCCCAGGCGCCTCAAGGCCACCATTTCGGCTGGGGGGCAGGGACTCGTCCTACGCGCTGCCGTGGTCGTCGTGGTGCGACACGGCCGCCTCCGGCGTCTCCGAGCCGTGTGCCGACGACGAATGGGACCCCTTGCTGCTTGCTTCCCTCGTGCAGGATGCCGAGGGATCGGAGGAGGAGCTGGGCTCCGATGCTTCGCCGGAGGCATCTGCCGTTGCACCGGCGCCCGTGATGCAGCAGGCGGCCACTACAACAAGGAGGAAGAGGAGGCGGACAAAGATTGTCAAGAACGATGAGGAGATCGAGAGCCAACGGATGACCCACATTGCCGTGGAGCGGAACCGCCGCCGGCAGATGAACGAGTACCTCGCCGTGCTCCGCTCCCTCATGCCGCCTTCCTACGCGCAACGAGTATGATTTTTTTTTCTTTTTCAGAAAATGAAACAAAACTCATTTCGATGCCGCAAATAATGTCCATACATCTATCACATCGTAGTTTTAGTATTCACTTTCTTTTCGCTGAAATGATTTTTAGGGTGATCAAGCATCAATCGTTGGGGGAGCAATCAACTACGTTCGAGAGCTTGAGCATATCCTGCAATCCCTTGAGGTCCAAAAGAGCCTCGAGGACAGAGGCCGCAACCCCGATGATGACGGTGGCCGGTCGCCCTTCGCTGGATTCTTCAGCTTCCCACAGTACTCCACTTCTTCAACCTCCCTTGGCAGCAGCAATGGCCACAGGATCCAGGCCGAGTCGACAGCCGCTGCTGACATCGAAGCGACCATGGTGGAGGGACACGCCAACCTCAAGGTTCAGGTGCGGCGGTGCCCTAGGCAACTGCTCAGGCTGACGGCCGGCCTCCACCAGCTCGGCCTCACCACCTTGCATCTCAACGTTAGCACGGCCGACGCCACGGCGATGTACTCATATAGCCTCAAGGTCAGTGACTGCTACTCTATTTCTTTTTTCGTTTTGCGGGTAGTGATGTCGTACACCATTTCGGTTAAAAAAGTACTCGCTCCGTTCTTAAATAAGTAATTAAGTATATGACATTTATTTAAAAACGTAGTTAGTAATGCTGGGACATTGACATGATCCCTGCACAAAACTTTGACCGCCAATTTCTGTTTTAATACGAAGATTTCCAAGGATCACAGTGTTTAAGCGGAAAAAAAAAACAATTTCAAAGGCCGAAATTGGACCTTTGTTTTGAACAATAGAAATGTGGATACATTTACTACGACCGTATGGCTAACCCAAAATATCACTTTTTTTTTGTTTGAGTAAATATACAATTGGGTCTTTGCCTAACTGGTCCAGTGAATTCGTTAATGGTTTTTATAGGATGATAATTTGAGTTATGACACACATTTTGGATTCTATTACAGCTTCAGGACGAATGCAAGCTTACTTCTGTGGAGGAGATTGCGGAGGCAGTGCATGAGATTCTGGGAAAGATACACGAGGAGCAGGCTTTTGTCGATACTAAAACAGACTTGTGATTGTACTGCATGCCAGCCTACTAGTTTCATGCAGGAGTGTTCCAGGCCTGGCAAATATATAGGCATTTCAGCATGCTTCCTTAGTGCCATCCAATCTTTATAGAATATATCCATGAATTTATATAAATGTGGTTATTATATCTAAAAGTTTTAAGTCATTGTGATCCGATTTATCGCTTCTTAACATAAAAGTATAACGGAACATAATTAATTATCGCCTCTCCAGAGCAATTGTCCTGAATGCGCGTAAGCAAAAAAAAAAAAAATCAAAACTTTAATCACCTATATGTATACACAAAATAACATCATTTCCATAAGAAAATTGCATCGACACATTCATAGTGCAGTATTTGAATATAACTATAGTTCAATGTCAGTACTTTTTCCATATGGAAAAGGCATAATTCTTATGAAGTTTATATGGATCTGGAGCTTATTTACGGAGTATACTACAAGAAACAAGGTTTTAGTGACCAAGGAAATTTTTTCTTTGTTGGTCACTAAAAGTGGATTAATAGTGACTAAGTTTTGAAGTTTTAGTGGATATATACTTTTAGTGACCAACATTATATATAGTTACCAAGATTGTGTTGGTTGCTATATTGTTTTAGTGACCAATATATGCAATTATTGGTCACTATATACATACCGTGATAAGGTTTTAGCCACCAAAATGTGACCAAGGTTGTTGGTGACAAACTAGCTATTGTGATCAATAATACACATATAGTGACCAAGTACCTTGGTGACTAATAGTCATTTTTCTTGTAGTGAGTTTACGCTCCTTGCCACTGTTGCAACAACAACACACTACTTTTATTTTAATTTAATCAAGAAATAAATCATGAACAAGATTATAAATTAATTAATGTATTAATTCTCTAAGCACGATTGTGAAAACTTTACAGTTACCAAACTCTCAGAAACTATCAAATTAGCAACAACTACCAACTACCTTGTAGTTGGGTCGCAAAAGATGTATATGTCATAAGATTGACTCCAACCCTTGACCTATATACCCACTTATACCCAAAATAGGCTGTAAAAAGGTAAAAACACCTCTCTAACCGGTGACTCAAACATACCTATTTTTCTCCTCCTCCACCCTCGCGACCCACAATTGCATCATGCCAACCGTCATGCCACTCACTTCTTCTTCCTCTCTCTCTCTCCGGGACGGCGCACGCGGCGGCACGGAGCCCGCGGGGGTGGCGCGGGGAGCGGGGAGCGGGGGGGGGGGGGGGGGGGGGGGGGGGGGGGGGGGTCGAAGCGGCACGGGGAGGCGCGGCGCGGGGTGCCTGCACGGGGCGGAGGCGGCGCGGGGGCAGGGGCAAGCGCAGGGAGGCTGCACGGGGCGGAGGCGGCGGCGGCGAGGGGAGGCGGCGCGGGGTGCTGCACGGGGCGGAGGCGGCGCGGGGGCAGGGGCAGCGCAGGGAGGCTGCACGGGGCGGAGGCGGCGGCGGCGAGGGGAGGCGGCGCGGGGGGGAGGTGGGGGAGGCGGCGGCGCGGGGCGGAGGCGGGGGAGGGCAGCGGCGAGGGGAGGCAGTGCAGGGCGGAGGCGGCGCGGGAGGCAGCGGCGCGGGGGGCGGGGGCGGGGGCGGCGCGGGGAGGGTGCGCGGGGAGGAGGCGACGTGGGGCGGGGGGCGGCGCGGGGAGGCTGCGTGGGGCGGAGGCGGGGGAGGCAGCGGCGCGGGGAGGCAGCGGCGGCGCGGGAGGGGACGCGACTGGCGGCGGTCTGCTCCAGCGGGGGCGACGACGACCGGCGGTGGCAGAGAGCGATTTGGGTTTGGGGATGGTCCTTCGATTGGAGATGAGTATTTTTTTGGTCCGGTAGTTTGAAGGAAATTGACACCTTGTTTGGGTCTGGGTCTCCTCCAGCGTTGGAGTCAGTCTAAGCCACTTCCAGATTGCATGATTCGGAGCAGACAATGTTATGTGAATCCTAATGATTTTTTGCAGTCTTGGTACGGGCCATAAATCACCAATAAACTCAAATCATCATGCTCAAAATATGAAACTACCTTTGTTCCCACATGATTTTCCTTATTGATTTGGTTTCACTGTTTACCAAAATCAGAAAGAAGTTGCAAGTAACAACAGACAACGTAGTCACAGCGGTTGCTTAATTGAGGATGCCAAAAGCAATGTAGTTCGACGCTGGCTTGGAGGGTTTCCTCTATGGGCCTGAAGGTCCAAACTAGCGTCTAAAGTTTTTCAGAACTGCAGGTGATGATGCTGTCTTCCACTTCCACATAGCTACAAGCAATCAGAAGACAGACGAGTAGGTTATCGCCAATGTTGAGATCAATAGAGTACAATGAAAGGGATAACAAGATGGAAAAGTATGAAAGGTTCACCTGAGGGTTCTTGGAACGAATGGAGGGGACAGGGCTGGCAACATGGAAGACGCCCTCGCAACGACAACAGCGAACACTATGCTGTCGTAGTCCGTGAGATCAGCCTTGAGCAGCTGCAACCTCTCGTCGGCGCCATGGAGCGCCTTCAGATGCGCGTTCTTGATGTCGCCTACATACAGCACATATCACTAGCAGCTCCATCAGATACGTACAAGAAATGCTAACAAATTTGCTCGAACGATCGATGAGGCACAAACTAGATTAATATCTATATTGTCCTACCACAGAACAAGATTCCAAGAACCAGGGCCCCAAATGCAAATCCTTCATTATGAACAGCCGAATATCAGAGGTTGGGGGTGAGGAGAGCTTACCAGGATCGCGCATGGTGCCGCGCACCGCGTAGCTGCCCCGGGAGAGGAGAAGCTTGACAAGCCACGACGCGATGAAGCCGCCCGCGCCGGTTACACACTTACACACACCCTGCACTTCTGCATCGCCGCCGCCTCTCCATGCTTGATGCCTTCTTCTCACCGCTCCGTCGCCATGCTTCGGATGCTCTCCGAACCGTCCCCATTTATTTTGACAGCAAAACTGCCATATAGATTACTACACCTAGTACTCTCATTATTGTGTTATAAAGTAGTTAAAGTCGACCGAGTTGATAAATTAGTGAATAATTAATCAAAGTTTTTGATGAAGTTGGTGTGACTGAGAGTGAAGCGAGGGAAATAGAGAGAACGGTGGGTAGAGTTGCATGAGTGGTGGTGGAATAATTAAGTTGGTCATTGGCCGTTCTCAAAAGAAAAAAAAAAGGTCATTGGCCAGCGCATCCACGATGATGGCGCTTGGTCATGGGAAGGTGGGAGCGGTCAGTTCTTTGCTAATTCTAGTTTTTTTAAAAAGGAAGAATTTCATTATACTATTTTCAAGTATCTTTGTTGTTCACTGAACCTCCTAAACTAAATTTTGGTCAGATTTATTAACCCCAATTATCTCGATTGGTTCAATTCATCAGTTTTTTTTTTGTTTCTCTTTGTATAGGTTATGTTTGAAGTTCAAATTTTGTAGGATGGTATAAGAAATCATACGCTAGAAAAATTGTTCCAGAATTATCCATAGATATTTTTCTTGAATTATCCTATGTCAAATTTGTATTCCACATCTTCCAACATACAAAAAAGTCACAAAATTTCTTTAAACATTTTTCTAACATACCCTGTAGCGGACAATCACGCGGGTTCCGTGCCTAAGAATCATTTGATGATTTTAGTTCGTTTCTGTTGTGGGGAACTGCACGAATTGGCCAACCTCTTTTGCATAATTAATTTAGTGCCGAGATCTAATCCCACGCCAAAAGTTGGAACCAAATGCTTTTGCTTGCACGTTTCAGGTTTAGGCACCGGCATGCCAGTATCTGGTATATCCAATCCAGAGATGTCGTCAGCCGGCAGTAGCCACATGCATGACAGCACGCTCCTTGCAAGCAATATCTATCTTTGTGCTGCCGTGCAAAGATCAACCCCAGCGCCTTGCAAGCTAACAAACCAATGACGCCGCTGCTCGATCCTAATTCCTCGATCGGCTACGTTTGTTTTGTGATATATAAACATGCACACATATGCATTCGTTGTCGCACTGGTAGTCTTGCCATCTCGAACCAACAGTCGTCTGAACAGTAGATACAGAGACCGGCCATGTCGTCGTCTCTTGTCAGGTCGTTCGCGTCTCTCTACTGCCAGAAGCTGCGCAGCACGACTCGTCTCGGACCCGTGACGGCGCCGCCGCGTTTTCAGGTGTGCGAGCGGCCGAGATTCCTGGCCTCCGGCGTTGAAGGTGCCACAGGACGTCAGCCGGCTCTGCCACGCCAGTTCGAACAAGAGAGGACGCCGACTTTCTTTACATGGTGAGTGGCTACTACTCTGTTCGTTTTTGTACAATCGCTGATCACATCCTTTTGCCTCAATCGGTGCCGCTACAATCGCTGACCACATTATTTTCTGCTGTGTATCAGGGCAAGATTGGCGATCGGCTCTGTTCTTGCAGCGGCGACGCCGTTCCTGCACTCCAGATGGGCATCATTTCTGCGGATTCAGAGTACGTTCTGCAACTGTCGCTCTGCCTGAGTTGTTGTTTTCCTACTACGAACTGCCGATTTGATAGGATAAATTTATCGTTTGCCATCAGGCGAGGTGGAGTTGGTGAAAGACGCGGCGGAAGTTGTTGCGGAGGTGGTCGAGGAGGCGGCAACTCTGACGGAGAAGGTGTCTTCGGAGGTGGCCGAGCAGCTGCCGGAGAGCGGGAGGCTGAGGCCCGTGGCCGTGCTCGTGGAGCACGCATCAAAGGAAGTGGCAGAGGAGGCACGTCTTGCAAAAGACATCATCCACAAGGTCTACAATGATCTTGTTCGACCTTCACATTTTGCGTGAAATCTCAAGCGACAGCCCTTTCTGGCTTTCGCGGAAGAGATGGAGCCAATCGGCTTTTACTTTGAAGCAACTTCCAAACCATGTCTTATTGCCTTTACGTTGCTTGTTGCTCGGCATAAACCTGTAGAGTACAAGTCACTGAACACAAAATGGTCTAAAAAATAGTCACTGAACCCTTCTTTTTTCTTTCGCAGGTCGATGAAATTGAAGAGGACGTGAAGGCCATCATCGAACCGTTCGTGGAGGATGGCAAGCATGCACAGGGCAAGGCGCAGCAGAGGAAATAATTTGATGTATGCAAAGCAAAACCTCGTAAATAATTGCGTGGGTGGTCATCTGTTAAAAGTTTGTTTGCATTCTGCTGCCTCTCTGAAGGATTTTATGGTTTTAAAAGTTAAAAAGGAGGCAAATTGTCGAAAAGGATCGACTGTTATGTTGGTGTCGTATTCCTCATTTTTCACTTTGACACAATTGCACGGGTCTGTTACGGAAAGACAAGTAACTACTGAATGGAATGAACTCATGAAGAAATGAATATAATCTGATGATATAATCATAGAATCCATGTCCCGCATGAAAATGGGAGTACATCTCAGTCTCAGCCTCGAAACAACAAATAAATAACGAATCGCAACAAAAGAGAATAAGGAGCAGCAGAGTATCCACAGCCGCCGAGCAGAGCAGAACAGAGCAGAGCAGCGCAGCAACAGGGGAAGGAACCGCGCCGCATCCGTCCGCCCATGCCACACGGCGCCTAGAACACGAGCGCGGCGGCCACGGCGCCGGCGACGGCGACGAAGCTGGCGGCTGCGGAGACGGCGCCGGCGCTCTTGGCGGGCGCGGCGGCCGGGGCCATGGTCGCGCCGGACGGGCCGAGCGCGGCCCCGGCGCCGAGGGGGCTCGAGGAGGGGACGTCGCCGGAGGGCGCGGCGGCCGGGGTGTTGTCCAGCGGCGGGGCGGGCGGGGACGCCAATGGCGACGCGGCGGTGGGCGCCTTGGCCGGCGGCAGCGGGGCCATCCGGCGCGGTGCCGGTGCCGGCGCGCGCTTCGGCGTGGCGGCGGGAGCCTGCGCCGCCGCGCAGGCGGCCACGGCGAGGAGCGCGACGAGGACGGCGGCGAGGCGGGCCATCTGATCTCTGTGACTTGCTGGTGGTGGTGGCGGTGGAACGGGAAGAGGGCGAAGGCGAGCGGCCGGGTGTGTGACGTGAGGAGGAGACCTGCGCCGGCGCTGTGACTTGAGATGTGGGGGAATTCGACGGTGATGAGTGGAAGGAAGGGCAGGGGGACGCGGTATTTATAGCCGCGGCGGCGCTTTGCTTAATCGGCGCTCTGCTTCTCTCGCTCGTTGCGGGTTTGAAATCGTCGTGCGGGTTATTAGCCGTTTGAGCAGGATTCCTTCTGCGCCCAACGGTACGTACACACCGCGCCGACGTCGCTGCCGCGTGGGACCGCGCCAGTTCGGGGACCACATGGTGGTGGTGTGCGGGACTGCGGGGCAACGCGGCGGCCGGACGTGTCGAGCGCACGTCGCGGGGGGACCAGGCAGGCAGGCCGCAACGGCTAGTCGAGGACGCGGCGGCACGTGGCCTCAGCTGCTGCCGCTGGATCGTGGAAGGACGGTGAGGATGGCTGCCTGGATTACCGGTGGACGCACGTTCTCGATCTGCGGCAACGGCCAGCTAGCCGTTGCGGGGTCTCGGCACTTTCCTTTGCTTTCTCTCTTTTTGGCTGGCAAAATTAGTATAGTACAGTATCTGCTTTATCTTTTGGTGATTAGCAAAGAAAAGAGTAGCCGCCGGTGTGTGAACAAAGCCGTTGGTCGGCGGCTTTGCTGGCTCGCCACAGGCCCACAGTTTGCTTAACGCGCATGGGAGAGGGAGACATACAGCTTAGCTGTTTGATCGGCGGACGAGATGATGCCCGCCACGACGGAAGGCCGCCATCACCGGACGTGTGCACCGCGCGCGGCCGCCGCACATACAGCAAACGTCCGTCGTCGCCGTCGTGCGCGCACGCGTGCGTGAACGTTTCTTCCCTGACTGATGAAAACGCGGCACGGGCATAGAAGAAGAACTACTTACGGGCGACCACCGACACTGCCGGCGCACGTGATGGCTGGTTTATTCCTTCTGTGTGTGAATAATGGACCATGAAAGTGAAAAGAGCCAACGGACCCTGCTGCAAGCAGCCCATGTACCAGTTGGACGGACGGTACCCCGGCTTCCCCTCTCAAGTTTCGATTAGCGAAACCCACTACTCAACTTATTACGCTGGGCTGCTAATGACGTCGATCGTAGATCACTAAAGTTCAAATGTGGCGCGTATGTTATAGATCACAAACCTCGGCCAGAGTACAAAGACGCGCAGTCCTTCTGCGCGTTCCATTAAAAGAAGGAAAAGTCTATCTATCTACTGGTCGCTACTTCGTGCGACCTGGCGACCACGCCGACAACCAGCCACGCGCACCCGCCTGTTCCGAAACTGATCCCGACCGAGTCGTCCCAACTGGCCCCATCCCAACACTCCCCCCTCTCACAGTCGATCTCCCGCTAGGGTTGCGGTTCGCCGGCGAGAGGGCGCGCCTGCTGGCGGCGAGGGGCATAGGCGCGGAGCGGGCGTGGTGACGGCTTCCACTGGCGAGCGGAGGCGACGCTGCGACTCCTTCGGCGGTGGGCCGCGGTGACGGCTTCCACGGGCGAGCGGAGGCGGCGCTGCGGCTCCTTCGGTGGTGGGCCGCAGTGACGGCTTCCACGGGCGAGCGGAGGCGGTGCTGCGCCGCGGTGACGGCTTCCGCGGGCGAGCTGAGGCGGTGCGGCGACTCCTTCGGCAGTGGGTCGCGGCACGGCGTCGTCTTCGGCCGCATTTCTGCCCATCTTCGTATTTGTCTTCTCCCCTCACTCAAATGTGTTCTTATGACGTTCATGTTACCTGCAACTGCTAGGATTTCCCGTTTCCATGAACAAGTTGTTACTGCCTGTGATTCCAGTACTACACTCGATTGATGGCGATACCTTTCATTGAAATGAAAACAACTTCATTTAGGGGAAATCCAGGAATTATTCATTCGTAGTGTATGCCTTTTTGTCTCTTCTATGTGCTTTTAGACTTGTTTGGGCGTTAGGGCTTCCTATGTTGTTAGGACAACAAATCCATGGTAAAAGTAAACAACTGCTGTCAGTATTGTTTGGGTGGTTTCATGAAGAATATATATCCCAACTGCATTTGTCCCTAATTCTACCGGAATTCAAACAAAAGGTAGAGTGAATAAGTTCAGAGAAACCAATGGATTTCAGAAAGGAAAGACCAATTACTACTATGAACCATTTCAACTAATCCGTGCCTACATTCTATGATGAACCATTTATTAGAATTTTCATATTTTCTAGTTTTTTGCTGGATTAAGACAGTATACTTTCTTGGCTTTTCAACTTTATTTTGTTGCTGTCTACTTTCACCTTCTTCCACGATTTTTAGTCAGCTCGTGTTAACACATGCTTATGTATTTTTTCAGCTGTCTCACCATGAAAAAATCTATTGCAAAAAAGAATGGGAATGATCGTGCAACGAAACAATGTTCTCAGAAACGGAAGCGGGCTGATGACGTTAACACTTACCTTAAGGTTTCTCGGTGCTCTAAGCACCAAAGAAAGCATGCTATGACAACAGATACAAAAGATGTGGATGAGGTATAGATCATGTGCATTATACTCGAATTTTCTTTCATAAAAACTGTCTTCGCTATCATTGTAATAACTGTTGTACTAGTTCTTTCTTAAAACAACCATTGTAGTAGATCTAGTAACTTTCTTATCTGGATTTGTACATGCATCATAAATGTACCGGCAACTTACAGTCTATATTCAGAACTAACTGCATATAGGAAAAAATGTCTACTATTTTGTAAGAAAGGAAAGCGTGTAGTTATAGTTTGTTAGTTTGCGACATAATAATGCTTGCTTCTTGTATCAGGTAAATCCAAGGAAAAAAGGATCTGCTGCAAAGCTTATTCAAATAACCTGGAACATGATCAAAAGAACATTATTCATAAAGTGGGATTCCAAGGGCTTCTTGATATAAAGTGTACCTTTGTGCCTGAAAAGTTGTCTCACTAGCTGGTTAGTATTTTTGATCTAGAGAAACCTGAGCTAATTGTTCCTGAATGTGGCACCATCCCTGTTGATGAAGTAGCTGTTCAACACATGTTTGGTATACCAATGGGCCGTGACGATTTTTATTGCAAAGTTGGTGAAAGGTTCAGAGACATACAAGACCTTTCGGCAGGTTTTTGGTTACAATTCAGGAAGAGCTCCGTCAGTTCACCATATTGAGACTCAGCTTGCTAGAATGAAAAAGGAGATGATAATTTTTTGCAATATTGGATGTTTCTCTGTCTCAGCATGTTTCTTTGTCCGAAGATGAGTCCAAGCATCAATATCAACTTCTCTCAGCCAATTGCTAATGTTAATGAGATAATTGAATTGGTGCAAGCTCATTGTTGAAAAGCTAAAGAAAGGAATTTCTTCATTCAGAGATAATCCAATGAAGAAAACCATTTCATGATGTTTTTTCTTCTTGACCGTATGTTATTAGCCCTTTCCTCTTCAACATCTATCATTTTTTTGTCATTAGCTTAGTTTAACGTCTCATCGTTTCTTTGCAGATCTTATACTTGGACTTCCTAGAAGTTGGTAATATTGTAGACCATGAAGCAAAGGTCAGAGCATCTGTTTGGACTAACAAGCCTGTGAAAAAGGTGATCAAGATGAACAAGATATCAGATTTGAAGTATGGGAAATTAAAGGTATTGGTGCTTTCTTGTGTCGACAAAAATTAAACCAACTATTGCACTAATATCTAGATGGCTACATGTATCATAAATGTGCCGACAACTTTCATGTTTCTATCTAGCAACTGTTTCAGGGACATGGCAACTTTCTTTACAAACATTTGTTTTGATCTTGAAATAATTTCTAATAGTGTTACAACTTCTCTTTCCTATTTAGCAACTATTTCTAAAACATGACAACTTTCATATCAAACTTTTGTTTTGGATCTAATAGCTATTTTTGAGGTGTTACAATTTCCTTTTTTTATATAGCAACTATTTCTGAAATGGTTATAACGTTTTTGCTCATTGTAGCAACTTTTTATATGATAGTTTCTATCTTCTAAGAAAGTTGTTACTGAGTTTCCATAGTTCCACAATGGTTAACAACTATTGTACTATTTCTAGTAACTTTTATCACATGGTTGCATCTGTCATAAATGTTTCAACAACTTTCCTCTTTCCACTAGCGACTATTTCAGGGGACATGGCAACTATTATTGTAAAATATTTTTTTATCATAAATGTCCAACAACTTTTTTTACAAATACCTATCTTGTTCGAGGAAAACATTCATATCCAAGCTACAAAAGGAAGATGAGTGGAGTATTAAAGATACATAGAGAAATTCATTCATATTCACGTCTTTGTGAATGATTAGTTGTAAATTGATAACCTTTTGAGGAAGTATGAAATTTTCTCTTTGTTCACACAACATGCCTGTTGCGCTTGATACATTCAATAGCTCATTTATAAGTTTCAACAAAAGTTATGAAGTTTCAACAATTTTGCAATGATTGTATCTATGTACTCTTCTAGGATGAATATATTTTGAATTTTTCAACACTTCATCTCTTTTGTAGTTGTCAACAATTTATTTGCAGTGACTTCGTGATAAAATACATCTTGATAGAACATCGACCAGCCCTAATTATTGATGGTATATCTAGCAACTTATACTGTGTCAAATTTTGTCTGGCAACTTTTGAAGTTTAAGTAGCAACTTATGTAAAGTAAACAGCAACTTTTGCTATGTAACTAGCAACTTCAATTCTTCAGCCAGCAATCTTAATTAATTTCTAGGTAACATAATTCCAAGGCAGTTGATTACATAGAAGTAATAAGAAAAGACTGTATAATAGTCACTTCAATAGGATATATAGCAATTTAATCGAGATTCTTCTGTCCGGTTCGGTGTAATCATACCATAACTACAGTTCTTGTGCTTTAATGTCTATCTGAAAATTGGCTTAAAATTCTTGTAGAACATGTTGAGTACTATGCCAGATTGTTAGCAATCAACATTCTTCTCCTTGTTTCTCAGTAATTCTATTTTCATGTGCAGTATCAGAATGGGAGAATCAACTGGAGAAGTAAGTGGATAGATGATGTTGATTTTTGTGGTAGGCTTACGTTGGTCAGTTAGGAAGAAAAAGGAGTAAAGATGATGATGTTGAATGCCACTCAACAGCATCATCACGACTCGTCAAAAGAATGCTCAATACAGATTAGATACTTCTATGGCACAGCACACTTGAGATGACATGGAGATGCTGCCCTTCTTTCTTATTCACACGCGGATCACTTTTTAAGTTGTTTTTTTTTCATTTTACAATACAGTTGCTTTATTTCAAAAATACCGATAGAGGCATTCGTCATTTATTAAGATAAGTGTCACATCTTCATACATTAGTCGTTCCACTTATATTCCCTTTTTCCATACTGATATTAGAGCAAAAGCAAAATTGTACTCATTTTGAAATATGGTAACAACTTTTATGGAAGTATGCTACAACTTTCTATTGTTTTTGTTCTCAGTTTTTGAATCAACACTCTTCAACACGGACGTCGAGCTCTTTAGTATCAAGGATTGCTATCTTCTAAGAAAGTTATTACTGAGTTTTTGTAGTCCCACAACAATTAATAACTATTGTACTAATTCTAGTGACTTTTATCTAGATAGCTAAATGTATGATAAATGTACAGACACATTTCCTTTTCTCATCTAGCAACTATTTCTGGGACGTGACAACTTTCATTACAAACTTTTGTTTTGTAATTCCTGATAGTGTTACAGTTTTCTTTTTCTATCTAGCCTCTACTTCTTGCACATGGAAACTACCATTGTAAACTCTTGTTTCGGATCTAGTAAAATAATTTCTTAGGTGTTGCAATCCCCTTTTTCTATGTAGCAACAATTTTTGAAGTATTCTTAAATGTTTTGTTTTATGTGAGCTTTTGATACGATAGTTGCTATCTTCAAAGAAAGTAGTTATCAAGTTTCTATAGGCCCAGGACAGTTAACGACTATTGTACTAATTCTAGGGACTTTTATCTAGATGGCTACATTTTCAAAATGTAATAACTTTTCCGTTTTGATCTAGCAACTATTTCTGGTACATGACAACTTTCATTACAAACTCTTGTTTTAAATCTAATAATAATTTCGTATAGTGTTACAATTTTCCTTTCCTATCTAGCAACTAGTTGCAAAGTATTCTTAGTTCTTTTTTGTTTGATGCCCCCCCAAAACTTAACAACTATTATACTCAGTTCTATCAACTTTTATCATGATGATGGATACGTTTGGGCCTGATCGATTGCACTTGTTTTTGTTATGGCTGTTTACTTTGGCTTAGCTTTCTTCTATTATATGCAGGTTGCTTTCAGCAAAAAGCTACAGCCAAAAGAATGGCAGCTGATCGGACTTATACATAGAGAAATTTGTTCGATTCACGCTCTTGTAAAATCATTAGTCGTCAAGATATTAGATATTTGGTTTTACTTACTTGATTAATAAATGTAGAAGGAGGACTAATGTCATGTTCTAAAAACTTACCAATTACCAGCTGCATCAGTAGCTTTTTGCTTGGTTTCTATCCATAAAGCCTCAAGATGTCTTCAGCATTTCATTCAGACAGTTGACAACAAGCATTTGGGCATTTGGACAGTTGACGAGAAATGCGGCTTGCTGAATTAGGCTACTTGTTATAGATGCAATGAAAGACGTTAGTATAGGTCACTTTATGGTCAGTTGCATTGTGTCTAAGCCAAATATGGTGCGAGATTTTGAACTGTGTGGTCTGTGCATGAATAATTAATCTTTATTATATAGCAACTGAATATATGGTATCAGATTGGTTGTTGTTTGATGAGCTTGTTTACGCAGAATTGGCACAATTTTAATACAGTTGGCATGAGCTCGAACGTGTAATAGCAACTTTATCTGATAGCTAAATGAATGTTAAAGTCGAAAGGAATTATATTCTGGCCTGGTGATGGTGAATAGATCTATAGATCATTGATCAAGAGGCAGGTGCTCCATTACTTACATCTATACAAAAGGGTGTTGTGTCCATGCCCATGTCTTACAGGTTGCTATTGAGTTTAGTGGGCTAGAATTTGTTAAATGTATTCTGCACTGTATATGTGGAAGTTGCTAGTGAGGTGGTATCCCCCATGCTTAAATGTCCAATGGTTTTGTTTCTAGTATGTGTTAGTTACTGTATTGTCCACGCATGACTTGGAGATTGTTGCATTTCAAGTAATATTAGTTGATACTAGTCTATATATGTTGCTTCTGAGTTGTTAATGTCATTCTATACTGAGTTGTAGCAACTATTATATGTATGTTGCTTTTGAGTTGTTAATATCATTCAATTGTCATGTTTTTATTGACTTAGTGAGTCGTAGCAACTTTGTCTAGCAACTAACATTTGGCTCCTAGCAACTAATATTTCCTTGTAACAAAATATTTCGACTGACTTGTGAGTTGTAGCAACGTTGTTGAGATATAGTTCATTTAACAATTGAGTTCTAGCAACTAATTAAGATACGTTAGCAACTAATTAATGTTTTCCTGCTAGAAACTAATTCTTCATTGCAACTAAACTTTTTCAACTATAATAGCAACTAACGTTAGCTTATAGCAACTAATTTGTCCTTGTAACAAAATATTTCCGACTGACTTGTGAGTTGTGACAACCTTGTTGAGATATAGTTCAACTAATAATTCAGTTCTAGCAACTAATTAAGATACTTAGCAACTAATGTTTTCTCCTGGAAACTAATTCTTCATTGCAACTAAATTTTTCCAACTATAATAGCAACTAATGTTTAGCTTATAGCAAGTAATTTGTCCTTGTAACAAAATATTTCTAACTGACTTGTGGGTTGTAACAACCTTGTTGAGGTATAGTTCAACTAACAACTCAGTTCTAGCAACTAATTAAGATATGCCAACAACTAATGGTTTGCTCTCAGCAACTAATTTGTCCTCATAACTGAATGAGTTATGCAGATACAATACAACTAATAGTTCATCTTACAATCTAATTTGTTCTTCCATTAGAAAAGTAACCTTCAATCCAAACTAATTTATTTTCATAAGAAAAAATCCTAGAAACTTTATTGATATATAATGACAATTAACTCCAAAGTGTTGACAACTAATCAAGGTGTAGTAGTAACTAATAGTCTCAAGCTAGCATAAACTTATTTCGTATTATTAAAAAAAAGAATTAAGGGTAAGAACTTTGTTGAGATATAATAGTAACAAACAAGCGAATACAAACAACTAATCCGTATACAATAGCAACAAATAGTCCATCTTAACAACTAAATTATTGTACTAATTAACAACCAACATCAAGCAACTAATCCTGATACAGTAACAACTAATATGTTCTTCAGTGAAGTATTTCCATTATTTCGAACGTGTCATAGCAACTTTATCTAGGATTCAATCATCTTCTCTCATGCCACTAATAGTTGAGTCCTGACAACTAATTTATTCTTGTTAGGCTGTTTGCAAAAACAGTAGCAATTTTATCGAGGTATAGTAGCAACTAATCAGGATATGTTAGCAACTAACTATCGTGTACTAACATCTAATGGTCGATTCCTAACAACGAATGTGCCTCATGTTCAACCTACATGTAGCATCTTTGCCAGTTTCATTGCAGCCGAGGACGTAATCGTAATATCTTCCAACTAAAGGTGAAAATAAGAAAGAAACCAAGAAAAATGCCAAATCCACATCCTAAGCCGCACAATCAAATTTCTTTCTTCTGCTCTGTCTCTTGCTAGCGGACATAAATCCTTCTCAATAGCAGCCATTCCAGCCAAATTGGCTTTACTTTCAGGGTTCACTCCCAAGCTGCAGCAATTTCCCACCGTTTCCCCCTCGTGATTCCTTCCCAAGCTGCAGCAATTTGCATTCCTTTCCGCTACTGGTGTCCAAGAGCACACACAAAACTTTGCAAATCAATGGAGGAAGGCAGCAACGTGAAGCGCTCAGGGAAGCAATGCATGAGATCGAGGTCGAGGGGGTCACTTGCGGTATGAGATGGCGAGCAGTCCGTGGGCCAGGGGTCGGGGCCGGCTGGCTCGGAGGATGCGCGCGCCGCTCGAGCGAGCATTGCTCTGCTTGCCGATGGTGGAAGAACGGGGAGAAGCCGACTCGGTCTGGGGATTCTGGACTAAGAGGTTAGGGAGGATGAATCTAGACTGGTAGCTAGCTTCCTCGATCTGGCTACTAGTAGCTGGTTAGTCGCTTCCTTAAAAGAATTACACATTTCGTACCCGTTAATCAGAAGCGAAACTCAACGAACCTACGCTGCGTGCAACGTGTTGCGAAATCGACGAACGGATCACACATCCAATACCCTGCTGGCCAACAAATGCACCAGAGAATACCTCGCCCTTTGGGACCGCATTGAACACGATCAAACGACTTCTGCCGCAGGTCAATGCTTAGACCTCCAGCGGTTCCATGTTAATTAACTCTCACACTTAGCACGAGATCCATAGTAATATATTATTAAGAAGTAAACTAATGCTGTATCTAGAAATTAATTAAAGAAACAGTGATCGATGATCCACCGTACCGGCCTTGAGTGTTTCCTGATCATTTGGTGACGCGAAACAGCCGGGAAGGACGATGGCGGGGTTGGAGAGTACAACGACGACGGTGTGCGTGACCGGCGCCGGTGGCTTCGTGGCCTCCTGGCTCGTTCAGCGCCTCCTCGCCGGCGGCCGCTACATGGTCCACGGCACCGTCCGCGATCCAGGTAACTTGTTGTTGTTGAGTAACATCCATGGATCTCCATAGAGATTGTAATCAACTTCTCCACTGATCTGTTTCCGAGCATACACCTGACCTGACCTGTCACCTGACGATGCAGGGGACGCCAAGAACGCGCACCTGCGGGAGATGGACGGCTGCGGCTATTCAAGGCCGGCATGGCGGCGGCCGTCGCCGGCTGCGACGGCGTCTTCCACGTCGCCTGCCCCGTCCACACCGGCGGCGCCATCACCGACCCCGAGGCATGCATTCTTTCATGCAGTGCCGCTGACCCGGCCGACCCCCTCTTTTGCTAATTTTGTGCAATAATCCTCAGGACGCCATGCATCTTAATTTGCAGGTCGAGCTGCTTGCCCCCGCCGTGACGGGGACGGTGAATGTCCTCAAGGCGTGCGCGGAGGCCAAAGTGAAGAGGGTCGTCGTGGTGTCGTCTCTCTCGGCCGTCATGGTGAATCCCGACTGTCACAAGGTCCCGGTCATGGACAAAAGTTTCTGGTCGGATGTCGAGCTGTGCAGAAACACGGAGGTAAATGGATTGGAGGGGGAAATGGAGGAAAAACAAGGGATATGGATTCCTCGGCATCAATCGATTTGGTCCCTGTAGCATCCTCTGGTTTGTAGGAAAGCAGCGTAGGAAAACCGGCCGTAGGAAAATTTCCTACTCAGTCGATTCCATCGGAAAAATGGAGGGAAAAGGAAAACTCCATCCAGTCCGACCTCATTTTCTGCTCGCTTGCGTAGGATGGAGGCAAGTGATTCGTCGTTAGCCTGTGTCGAAGAAGAACTGAAACAACAGATTGATGATGATGATGTTGGAAAGGCATTTTACACTTCTTTTAGTGCATTCGTTGATGTAAATAATACGCCTAAGTTGGGCGCATCGCTCATGCAAGCAGCTTGGTGGACGCATTGTGTCTGATTCGGGCCCACTCGCCAATCTCGCATGCAGGATCATTTGCATCCGCTCATGCAATCAGCCAAATATCTTCACAAGGTTTACCATATCCGCTCATGCAACTAACCAAACACTATAATCACGGTCGCTGCATCTACTCAGCCTGCTTCCCCTCATCCAAAATATGTGATGCAGCTCTACAAAACCTCATGCGAGCAACCAAACACACCCTTTGTTTTTTAGGCGCAAGCTTTGTGTGCCAGCCATCCAATCTTCCACGTGGTGAGGTGTGCTAGGCTTGAGCTGCCAGCCTGGCATGGTGGGATTAAGCTCTGGACTTTTATCCTTTTTACAGAACAAGGATTATCAGTGCCGGATGCGCTAAACTAGCAAGCAAACTAACCGGAGAGAAATAAAGGGTGTGGTAGCAAAAAGCCGTTTCCATCAAATTGGCCCCTTTTATATTGATAACTTGACCTAATCATGCCAACGAGTTTTTTTTTTCTTACGTGGTATTCTAATCTGTTTCCCATCTTCGTTCTGACAGAGCTGGTACTACCTTTCCAAAACACTTGCAGAGCTTGAGGCCTTCAACTACGGCAAGAGAAGTGGGCTAGATGTGGTGACAGTCTGCCCATCCCTGGTAATTGGGCCCTTGCTACAATCTACTCCGAATGCAAGCAGCTCTCTCATAGTTGATTACCTGAAAGGTCTGCATTCTGTCTCTATTCTGAAATGATCTTTTTTATACGTTATTATTTTCGGATGTTGGGGGGGGGGGGGGGGGGGGGGGGGGGGGGGGGGGGGGGGGGCGTGGTGGTGGTGATTACCTCTTTGCAGGTGAACGTGAGGTGCAATTGAAACTAAGGAACTTCGTGGATGTTAGAGATGTCGCCGATGCTCTTCTCCTAGTTTATGAGACTCCGGAGGCGTTTGGACGGTATATACGCAACTCACACTCAAGACAGGTGTCTGATGTCATAGAGCTTCTGAAGAGCTGGTATCCGACTTACAAATATGCCGACAAGTAAGCATATATTCTTTTGTAGATATATGCGCAGTTATATTATATTTTACAAATCAAGTTATATATTGATGGCCGAAAGGCCTCATGTCAATTGTCATTTAGAACCACCAAGAAAGTTAAGATATTGCCCCGTATAATCTTTTGCTATGTTGTACTGTTCGAAGCGAAATTAGTATTGTTTTTTCATAAATATTTGTGGGCATGGTAAATTGGTGATGATTTGTGATCATTGTGAGCTGATATATTGTACATTATGTTCAAAACCAATTGTAGGTTCTTCCAAGTGAGAGATGGGCATATATTTAGCTCCAAAAAATTGGAGACGCTGGGATGGAAATTCAAACCATTTGAGGAGACCCTCACCTCAGGGACAGCGTTGAATCCTAGTTCCTACAGGGCAAAAGGTGTTCTGGATTGAGCATACAAGGGCTTGCTGTCTTACACATGTTTACTTCCTCTCTTTTTTTCGCCCCTTGAGATCCTGTTTGACTTTAGACGTTAAATGAACAGTGTGCTCATCAAAAGGGAGCCATGTCAGATGAGTGTTTATGTATTAACGAATCTATTTCAAAACATGCATGTCTCTAACCGTATGACACACAGTCAGGCAAGGGTACATGTTAATTACACACGTTCTCTAACCGTATGACACATAGTCAGGCAAGACTACCAGTATTTTCGCACTCCCAAAATGCCTGGACTCCATAGCCATTAATTTCCTTGCACTGCCTCCACGTTCTCTAATTTAATGAGGACAATAGTTGATACTAATATGGTGTTTTGTTTTATGAAATTTTTGTCTGTCGCCAAAGGAAATTTTGTTTTGTGGACCCTATAAATAGCACAATTGGAAAAATGATATTTAAATATTTTTTATCTCACGACATGAAATACACTATAACTTAAAATTCGGCACAAAGATATATCCTTACATACCATATCTATGTGTTTGTGCGAATTTTATTTTGATGGTTTGTATATTTCTTTAGAAAATAAATATTTTCTGGTCAAAATGTTACGGAAACAATCAATATAAAATACATTAAAAAAGGGAACACAACAACATACATGTAAGCAAACTTTCAAGCTGCAATATGCTCTCGCTTGTTGTGTACAGATATTTGCCCTACTATATATATTGTGCTACGGACATATCCACTTGAGAGGAAACCGAGTGACACAGTACAAAGCCACTCTTTTCAGAGTCCTTGAGATAAAAATCCCATCTTGTATCCATCTCTTCTCAGATTTCTGAAACAAGCACACTAACCATTTTATAGGTTGTACAGGCCGAAATGAACACTTTTTGGGTTGAGGTTTTATAAACTTTTGGGTTCGGTGTTACCGCCCGTTTGTATTGTGTCCTCTCAAAGGGCTAATTTGCACTTGAGCTCACACAGTGAGAGCTGAACCTCTGCTAACATTTGCCAACACCTAAAGGTGCGAGCTACGTTTGGTGCAGAATGGTTAAAAGCTATGATTAATTAAGGTTTATAATCATGCATCCTCTGCACTACCATAGTATGGTCTGCTAGTTATAGTTGCCCTTGATTCTCCCTAATTTTTTAGTTCTCTGTTCTCGTCGTGGGAACAAAAGCTATGGCCCGCTTTTAGGTGCACACACAGGATCAGATCAAAGTGGATGAAAAAGCCGTCCCTTTTTTCCTTCTCAAGTCACAGCGCACACCATACCTACCTATATGTGTGTGCATCCATCGCTGTCTCCCCCCATCAGCCATGCAACTTGCTTTCCTCCTTTTCTTTTCTGGTGGTGGATGGCAATGGCGATGAGGCATCCACTGCGCACTGCGCGGGGATTCCGCCGCGGCCAATGGCCGTGCACGTCGGACTCACGGGGGCCACACGGACGTGGAAAAAACACAACTGCACTGCCGATCCGTCGCTGTCCTACGCCGCCAACGAGTGATTGCCCTAGTATGGGAACTACCACAATCGATCGCTGCATGCATGACACACATTCGAACGAGTGGTCCTAGTTCAGCTCCTCATGACTGCATCGGATAAGCTAGCTAGGTCGCCAAATGTTTAATTGTCTCTTTTATGATGCCCCACGGGCGTTGATAACGACGTTTACGCCATGCAAAAGAAGCTATGGGTCGATATATCGATCTTCTCTTGCAGAGTGTTGTAGTTTCTTTGTCCATCATTAATCGTGTGATATATATGCTTCGAGAGAAGTTTCTAATAGACGTACCTCATTATTCATGCTCATCAGATGAGGGCGCTATCAGATTATTGGTTTTTGAACTGTATATACTGACTTCAAGAGAAGGACACTCGATCATGCGACCAATGCTACTGATCGGATATTTTTCCAGACAGAAACAGTTAAGGGATGGTGGTATCTCTATCTCCTTCCTCTCAATCGAATTAAAGCACGCACGTCTGCCTCCATATGGGCCTGTCTACCACAAGAACTGCCAAACAGTGGACTCTCTGTTGCATCTTGTCGCGGCGTGGTGTGGCAATGCCCACTGCTCATGCAGCGGCTGCTTGCTGGTACGTCGACCCGTCAAATAGCCTGCTGTCTTATCCCAGTACGTTCTGCCCAATCTACGACTACGGAGCTCAGAAGATATCGATCCAGATATGCTTGCAGCTTTGATATAGACTCCCTCCCGCGCGCTCCGGTTGCATCTCTCTCTAAACTCTGATGCTGGTCGAACTATTTGCAGCTTAACCAGCGTTATATGCATGCAAATAGAAGAGGTGTCATTGATATTTGGAGTAGCAGTAAGCAAGAAACACACTTAATTCATTCTCTGTATGAAATTATGTGTGAATGGAAACAATAGGTATGGCCTGTAAAGATAATTGTCAGTTTCATCAAGGTTTAAAATCTCCGCATATAGCTGCCGCTATAGCTGTTAGAAAGAACCGTCGCTATGTCATTTTTTGCTGCTAAATTCCGCTAATAGCCCGCCATATCACGTTAAAACCTTGTTTTTGAAGGCTACTTAGCGGGAGATTTTAATGCATGGTTTTCAGTTTGGCAATCTTTGCAGCCTGTCATAACTCCAGCATGTGACATGCTTGCAACCATATAAGATCCTCTCATCTTCCTCGATCAGAAATGACGTAATAGAGCAAGCTCGATCAAGCTGTCACTAGTTTATTTATAAATGCAGGTATTATCTGAAGACTACGTGGCACTTAATTTTTATGATGTGAAAGAGAGGCAGTCTAGCTATATGTGTGATTCATATCTAGCTAGGCTTTGGTAGGGCCACTTTAAGCACCTAATTGTTTAGTTCTCTGACTTTTATAATTTGGGTGTGGGTCACGGTATGGTCCTCATCACATGCCCTTTTCAGTTGCGAATGCGCCGGCCGGCCTGGTGGTTGCGTTTCCGGCTGCACAGTTAGTGCCACGTTTCGACACCACATGAGTCCATCAGAAACTGAATAGAGCGCTCCTTCCTGTCCTGTATATACTACTGAATACTGGTGCTAGTGTAAGTTACTGAGCTAGGCTCACCTTTACAATAACACGTATTTGCAGAATATGTAGAGTTCTTCTCTGCCTTATCTAGGATTGATTTTGGCATGGACAAAGCATATATGACAGAACACAAAACCTGATTACATCATCAGTTTTGCCATGGGCAGTAAAAATGGAGTCGATGCATCTCAAAAAAAAGGAGTCGATGTGTTACTCAAATATGATATTTAGGAGGACACCTGCTGACATCCCGTGCGCTGTCTCACTGATTTCTAGGAAAATTGCGATCTCTATTGATTTGTACCAAGTATTATAAATGAATGTTTGATGCTTCTAGTTCAAATTCGAACTATTAGCATTAAAATTTCATTTGAAAGTTGACAATTTGCGTTGATATAGGATTAGTCTTTTGTCTTCAAAGTTGAATATATATCATTTTTTTTTGTCTGGTTCAAACTTTCACCTGTGGCAGTGTGGATTATGTTACCATGGTATATTACTAGGCATGGACTTGGGCGCCAATGAAACCTTAAGAGAAGAATGATGCATTGCCCATTGTCTACAGTGAGTGTAAACTAGGTGTTGCAAGGCACTTGTAACAGTATGGTTCATAAAATTGAATATAAGATGCGTACTTTTTTTTTGCGAAAGACTAGGATGAGTACTGAAGTACTGTAATGTCTATTTTGCATCCTCTACACCTCTACCCATGTACCCAAAAGTTAGCGCGATTTGTTTTTCACACATCATGATATTATTAATAATAGGGTTTACTGCCACATGCATGGTTTTGTGGTATCAATCTTCCCATCAATGTAAGGGCGCTTTTGAAAGGTCAATTCTTGAAAGTTTTAACCAACACATAATCGAACCACATGCTTGCTTATTACACAAAAGCTGTATCCACCTATTCTTTTTTTTCTCGAACACGCAGGAGAGCTGCGTATCTTTGTATTATATATAGGGGGAAAAAAGCGTCCATAATAGCCCCTCAAGCTAGGACCGACGCGACAGGGATGATTACATACACTTGATGTACTACATAAAGAAAACGCTAAAGGACTTGACCGAGCAACCCAGACGCTTAGCCTTGGCTGAGCAATCTTCCTAGATCTTGTTCACCAAGTCCTCGAGCCCCTGCAAACACCCAATGCTGAGCCTCCAACTTGAGATTGTTCAAGGCAGTCTGGATGTTGGGCAAGGTGCCCTCGAACACCCCTGAATTCCTATGTTTCCAAAGAATCCATGCTCCCAGAATAATTAGAGTGTTTAGGCCCTTGCGGTGCTCCTTCCCAACTTTTTTTCTGGCGCATTTCCGTATCCACCTATTCATAATAGTGCTTTCATAGTTGTTGATTTTTATAGCACATGGAAACATATTGTAGGAAAAATTGAAGATTAAAACATGGTTTCATAACATATTTTTAGTTTTCAATAGTGTTATATATATATTAAGGAACTGATGGTGTATTTACTTAGTTTATTAGGAGAATTTAAGTTAATTCAAGCACATTGTCATGCATTGTAATACTCTTGCAAGCAAGCAAGTACGGTTAAATTTAGAAATATGCCATTTTGTGTTAAAAAAGGTATTTTTAAATACCTGTCAGTTATATTCTTAATAGTATTCACACTCGAATAAATCTTAAAAGAAAGCATTTCTGGAAGCCTCTTAGCTGTACTCTTAATAATGTCCACACTTGAATAAGTCTGTCTAGACCTTTTTACAATGTTCAACTGTTACAATTGACTTAGCAGTATTTTGTGGCATTACTTGCTTGTACGGGCAATGTAAAAATATTGGTAACCATCTACAATCGCTAGTCTCCATCTCATATAAAAACTCTCAAGAAAGTGTAGGAGAAATAATGTATTCGCGGGACTTCCGTTGCATGTCAGTTAAACTAGGGTTATATTTAACCATGGTTACATTACCACCAGGATACTTTGTGGCTCGACTGGAGGTTTGTAAATTTTG
>JAAXCT010003108.1:0-44859 GCA_012490785.1 Eragrostis nindensis | reverse complement strand
AATCAGCTTGTGAGTCACCATCATTCTCCTTCTCCTTGGATGAATCATAGTCATGTACTTACTGTTCTCCCTCCCCATTTTGGCCAACAACCACGACCGGTTCATCGTCCTCTTCGCTGTCCCCCTTCTCCTTATCTTCTTGCTTGCTCGTTACTACCTGCTGTCATGCCATCATTTGTATTTGCAAGCAGGGAAGAGAGCTCCTTTATCTTCTCACAAGCAGCTGCTTCCTTTGTTTGCAAGTCATCATTCTCCTGTTTTATGTTCTGTAACTCATTCTCTTTGTCTAGTAGCTTTTCCTTCCACTGGAAAGTCTCGGCCTGAGCTTTTTCTCTGATGTTGTTAGCTTCTGTTAGTTGAGCTTCAAGTTGCTGCATCTTCTTCTGCAGCTCTGCATTTTCAGTTTCTTTCTCTTTCACTCTCCACTGCCTCCAAAGTTTTGTCCATTTGAGCTATGATTGAGACCATTTCTTCTTCAGAGTTCTTGATAGAATTGACAAAACTTAGCTCCTTGGACTGCCATTCCTCATGGGCATTCCTTGCTTCTGCTTCCATTCTTTCAACTGACTTCGTAAGGCAAACTTTATCATAGTTTGCTTCATCAAGCATCACTTCATAATTCTCCTTAGTATTTTTCAGACTCATGTTAAGCTCCTCTACCTGTGCCTGGGTACGCTCGATCTCATCTTGTTACTAAGATACTTCTCCTGTGCCTCTCTAGATTCAGCTGACATTTCCTGCAAGGCAGAGGCCAGACCCTCCATTGCCTTCTTAACCTTATCAACCTCATCTTTGTTAGCTTCAAGCTCCTTGGCCAGCTGGTTCTTCTGTTCAGTCAGGGCCTCTATTTCTGAAATCCTATCACTGCCTAGGGCCTCCATTTTCTCTTCTGCTGCTGCGCGGAGCTTCAACCTAAGCTCTTCAACCTCTCTCCATAGATCAGCCGCGTCTTTCTCAGCAGCATCAATTTTTTGCCTGACATATCAATATCTCCCTTCTGCCTAGTCACCTTATCCTCCAAAAGCCTGACCTTGTCCTGAAGAACAGCAACTTCTGATTCTCTGTCCCGAAGCAAAGTACTTGATGTATCTAGTTCTTTCATTGCTGAATCCAATGACTCACCCTTAAAAACATTGGACTGCTCAACTTCCTCTAGTCTGACCTCCAGCAGCTGCGCCTTCTTCTGCCATTCATCAGCTAACTCATTCGATTTTGACCCTACATTATTAGCATCGGCAACGTCAATGTTAAGTTCTTCAACCATGCGCTCCAACTCAGCCACCCGCTCTTCAGCAGCCTTAGCTTTCCCAAGCTCAAGTTTTAATTTCAAGTTCTCTCACTCAAGATTATGAATCCTTTCGGCAGTCTTTTTGGCCTTGCCATCCATCTTGGAATCAACCAGCTCTTTCAGTCGCTTAATCTCGGCATTAAGGAGCTTGACTTGCTCTGCTTTCACCTCGGCAACCCTCGTTGCATCATCTGCCTGACTGAGCGCTTCATTCTTGGCATCGATTGCATCAGCCAGTTCATATCTCGCCTTCCCAAGCTGCTCCACCGTTGACCGCAGTGCGACCGCATCAGCCTCCTGCTGGCTTTGCATGCTCTCCAGCTTCCTCTGCACAGACTCAATGTCTGCCTGCTCTGACTCCACGGAGGGGATTTTCTCGGCCTCCACCACCTCCACAGCCTGCCTCTGCGAATGGAGTGCCTCCTGCAGCTTCGCATTGGCGTCATCAGCCACCTTCTTGGCACGCTCCAGTTCCTCGAGAACCTTCCCCATTTCCTTCTCTTTCTCCAACAACTGCTCCTTCGCCTTCAGGAGATCTTCTTGAACAGCGGCAAGCTGTGCCTGCATCTCCTGAGCAGGCTTCTCAGGCGGCGGCTTCGCGGCCTTCCCTTGCTTCTGAAACCCATAACAAGAACGCTCAGAATTCCACAAAAAGCATGCACCTTTCGGCGCCACGGCGCGAGTACCTGCAGGAATTCTCACCTCGGGTGGGGTGGCGAGCCGGGCAGCGGTCTTGGCCGTGGGAGCCTTGCGGTCGGCAGACCCGGGGGACTTGTCAGCAGCGCGCGGCGCGCTCGGCGGCGTGCCATGAGCTGCACTCGCCTTGGGGACGGCCGGCTTGCGGCTCTTGGGAGTCGGCGGCGTGCCCTTCTTCTCCGACGCCTTGCCGTTGCTCTTCGCCTCCGACGACCCAGATCTGCGCTCCGAGAAACCAAATGGCAATCAGACCAAGAAACAACAACCACTTCTCCGTGCCCACGCTCCTGCAGGGATTAGACACGGGAGCACAGAAGGAAGCAGTGGGTACTCACTTGGTCTTGGAGCCCTGCATTGCTGCGTCGCCGCCGGCCGCTGCCTCCGTTGCTAGTTCGTCTCCTCCTTGGTCTCCGTCCCCGTCTCCTTGCGTCACCCTCGAACCGCGCTATGAATGCGAAAAATTTGGGGAAGTAGTGGTGGGTGAGCGGTTGTGGCAGCGCTGCCACTACTTGAAGAACATGGATGGACGGAGTGGCGGTTGCGGCTAGAAGACAGCGGTTTCGATCAACATCCCTGTGGGTGTTTTCTCTCCCTCTCTTGAGCGAAATCCTTGTGTGTGTTTGCTGTTGGAACGTTCACATTTTCCTCGCAGGTTTTCTCATTAGAGAGAGAGTGGACGAAGGTGAAGTGACTGGGCCGACGAGTTGGGAACTTGGGATGCGTTAATGCTTGTGCCGGAGTTTGCGGCAGTACAAGACTTTATCACGTCACGCGTTTATCCACGAAAGTCACGTGTTTATCCACGAAACCAGACTAAGGCTGCCCGCACTAGGCAACTCTAAACGTTACTCCAGGACCGGGATAGTGTAAAATCCCCTGCACCGGCGTCCGCTACCCGTCCGCTATCGTAGCGGAAGGGGCTTCCGCACGCCAAATCTGGCGGAGGCAGCGGACGGGTAGCGGACGCGTACGTGGCGCGGGGCCCACGCTGGTGCGCGCCATTCACCACCCGCCGGAAGAGGAGAGAGAAGCAGATGGCCGGAAGGAGAGAGATGCTCGTCGCCGTGCAGTGGAGATGGCCGGGAAGGAGCGTGGAGGCCGAGGCGCGCAGCTCGACCGCGGCCGGATCCGCGCCGCCTTGTGTCGGAGCAGCTTGCTCCCCGCCGGGAGGAGCCCCTGGACGAGGTCGACGAGGTCGAGGACGCCGTGCGGTACTGCGCAACGAGGGCCTGCTCGACGGCGGCCGCGGCGGCCTGCGAGGTGCCATTGGAGGCGGCGGCGTAAGATCTGGGGAGCCCCGCCGCCAGCGCGCGGCACTTGAACACCACCGCCGTGATGGCGTCGAAGGTGGAGCAGGTCTGCCCCGTCGCGTCCTTGAACTCGTCCTTGATGCGCGCGACGCTCTCCGGCGAGATCTCGGCCACCTGGGTCACGAAGCTGAACGCCGTGAACGACGGCGGCGGGCCGCGCGGCAGCTTGGCCGGGTTCGGGATCGCGTCGCGGTCCCAGACCGGCGCCACCGATGGCGCCGGCTGCCCCCGCGCCATCTCGCCCGCCGCCTTCAGGAACTGCGCCGCGCCCTGCCCGTCGAACACCAGGTGGCTGAAGCAGATCCCGACCGCGAACCCGCGCCGCGCCCTGCTCGTGAGGATGAGGTCCTCGAGCTTCTCCTCCTTGGGCGAGCAGCTCCTCCTTGGGGATGAGCAGCGGGCGCTCGAGGTAGTTCACGACGGCGAGCGCGCAGCTCGCGGCGGCCTCCACGAACCAGACGCACCGCCGCGGTCTTGTCGATGGAGGAGAGCGGGAGGGTGCCGCCGGGAGTCGGCCCCGCCGGCGGGATCAGGGCCGGCGACGACTTGGACACGGTGGGCGCGGCGGTAGCCATGGCGGCGTCGGCTGGTCGCTGTGGGCGCGACGCGCGGGGCGGTAGTCAGAAACGGATGCGTGGGAGCTGGTGCTTTGCCGCTGTCCGAGGGGAGGCAGCGGAGGCGGGGGAGGCGAGGCGGCGGTGGCGGGGGAGGCGAGGCGGCGGCGGGGGAGAGCAGCAGCAGAGGCGCGGCGTGTCCGGAAGGATCGAGAGAGAGGGAGAGAGACCGACCGGGAAAAAGAAAAGATGGGTGGGATTGGGACTGGAGAGAAAAAAAGAAAAGGGAAAAAAATGAGGAGGAAGGAGATGGTAGTTGGGATGGTTGAATAAAATATAGGATAGTGAGGTATAGAGGAAGGATATAGAGGAATGATGGGTGCGGGAGAAATTGGTTTAGAGGAGAGAATCTCGATGACTAGGACAGAATATTCCTTTTAGAGGAATAAAATAGAGGAACACGAGTGCGGAGAGTCTAAATATATTTTGGACGACCCTAATCCCTCCTTATTACTCCGTCGTAGAATTAGAGCCGACTTTGCTGGTGACTGTAGTGCTGTAAACTGTTGGGTGCATCGGACTCTGTATACATGATCGCGTGGCTTTCCAGTCGGTGTGTCGTCTTGTTCGTCGGGCTCCCTGGAAACTCGCGGCGCACAATTAACGAGCCCGACATGCATGATTAGCTTAACTAGTTTAGTTCGTTCCTGCGAAGTGCGAACGTTGCGATTCATGAACGACAACTACATGGTCTCGTACTCCTAGCAGCGAATTCACCGTCTCGTACTCCTAGCAGCGAATTCACCTTGGAATTTGTCTCCGGGCGGCGGCTCCCGTTGTGGTCAAAAAGAGACGTCAGGCTAACACCTCGGTTCCTTAAAAACGCACCGCCTACTAGTAGTACTAAAAATAACACACTACTCCACCCTGTAACTGAATCTGATTTTTTCTTTTATATGGTAGTTTTCGACCTCAAATCCACGCGTTCCGAATTTCAACTAGACTTCCAGCTAGTAACATCCACTTACATTCTCTAAAAACCCTTCTATTTTTTCTCATAAAGCGTGTGCCCGGGAGCATCTTGGGAAAACGCTCGCGTCCTCCATCGGGCAACCAGAAGATGAGGTGTCAATGTACTGGTCCTTTTAAGAACGAAAGAGACCCGAGAAAATCAAGAAAAACCTTTCTTTGCATGTAGAAACACTCGCAATGCAGTAGACCTATGTGGCAGTAGAAAGTGTGAGAAAACCCCGCAATCAAAATTCACGATTCTACGTTTTCTCTGAACAATTCGGCATAATGCCACAAAGATGATCGTGCGCACCTGTACTTCCAACCCCAAATGAAAAGCAAGCAGAACAGCAGAATGTAGTATTTCCAAACCGAAATGAAGGACGAACATCAGAACTACAGCAGTCGGAGCAACTTGACTCACGCTGACAGTGGCGGAACAGCTAAAGCCGTTTACAGATTTGCAAATCCGCATTTCTTTTCTCCATCCAGCTCACAACCCAGATCCGGCAGCGATTTCTCCAGCGGATTGTGTTTTCGCCGGCAGACGGTTGAAACTACCTGGAGACCCCCGGGATCCAAGGTCCTAACCACTGGCAGGTACCATCGATCACCACGAGATCGGTCGCCGTCGCCCAGTCCACTCCAGCTGTGGCTCCAGCATCATGGGTCGTGCCGCGGATGCTGAAACGCAACGAACGCGCGGTGGCATATACTACCGTGTTTCTGTTGGATGGTCGCCGTCGGCCATGTGGGCACACGTTCGAATTGACCCCGAGGTCACCGCGGAAATTTGACGGATATATACTGGCTGCAGATAAGAAAGAATGTTTGCCAGTTTGAGGTAAAAGTCTGCGACCCATGTGCTGTGCGTCGTGCTCCAGCGCAAGAAGGAAAGAAAAATGAGGAAAAGGCCGACCGTGGCTGTGCTGCGCCTGCGCGCAATGCAGCGCCCCGAATTCCTGGGTCGCAATTCTTGATTCGGCCCAGCGGCAAACAAAACGATGGGCAAAAAAATATGGGGTGAGAGAGGCTCGAACTCTCGACCTCAGGATCACTCGCTGCTTTAGCTATGAGACCTACGCGCTAGCCAACTGCGCCACCACGCCTTTGCGCTAACCGGAAGATAATAATACTTTTTACAACCTCTACTACAAATCTTGTGTCATCCTATCTGAATGCAGATTAATATGACAGTACGGAATCGCGAAATATTAAAAGTCACATAGGAAAGAGGAATTCTATTACTATAGTGCTTGAATACAAATTCTCGTATGACTAAAATCTTAATTTATCTTGGTACTCTTTGCCAGTCATTGCAGATGTAATACATAAGAATAATGGTAAGTGTTTCATTTGCGTCTATTTGTTGACTCTCTTCCACGGTGATGGATCCTCAGCACAAATTATAAGGGCCCAATCAAAGAATATCTTTTAAAGGGATGGGGGCGTAAGCCCCTTTTAGTCTATGCTAAGGTAGGCTACTGCTTAACCTAATGATCCTCTACTAGTCATAACAGAGTCATACAAAATGACGAGTATATGTAAACAACACTTGTGTAATTGCCTATGAAAGAGAAAAAAAACTCTTAGTGTGTAACTATGATGCAGAAGCGTTTCTCCTCCTCTGGCTTCTATAGTGCTTACCAAAGATGTGTATGCATCAAACCGACTATGAGTGGGGCCAGGAGATCATGTACTTGAATTTACGATCACAGCTTTGGATCCTAATAAAAGAAGTTGACATTTGGGAATTTCCCTAGGTCCAAAATTTATATAAAAAGTAACTATTGTAGCAGCCAATAATTAATGTTTACTATATTCCGCAAAATTTGAATTTGTCGCAACATTAAACAATAACTGCTACAACTTAATAAATAAACAGGTAAGAACATTACTGAAGACCAAATAACTAGCAAATTTGTTGAACAACTGATTCAATGCAGAATGAACGGCAACGACCTCACATTGACCTCCTTGGTAACGTCGCTTGCCCTGTCAGGCAGCTGCCGCATGATGTAAAGCAGCATGTCCACGACCTCACATTGACCTCCTTGGTAACGTCGCTTGCCCTGTCAGGCAGCTGCCGCATGATGTAAAGCAGCATGTCCACGACCTCACATTGACCTCCTTGGTAACGTCGCTTGCCCTGTCAGGCAGCTGCCGCATGATGTAAAGCAGCATGTCCACGAAGCACACCGCGCGCAGCGTCTGCTCCTTCCCAGTCTTCACGTCCTGCTCGAGCATCGGGCTCAGGGCCGCCGCAAGCCCGTTGCCTCCCCGCTGCCGCGGCGGGGCGCCGACGATGCTCCCCGGCGACACGAGCGTCGGCTGGTAGCCCCAGCAAAACGCCAGCCTCGTCGACTTGTCTGCTTTCTCCGGCTTGATCACCACCGCGCGCGGGATGTGCAGCTCGTGGAACCTCTCGGTTCTCGGGTCATACAGATGCACGCGCAGCTCGTTCCCGAAGTTGTGAGATAGCACGAGCACCGCGCCGCCGCCGCAGTCCCAGCAGCCGATCAACTTTTTCTGGCCCGCGAGGTGCCAGGAATCGAAGCGCAGCTCCCATCTCTGGTCTGGCCTGAGCAGCCAAACGACGAACTTGGCATGATCGGTGACCGTCGCCACGCACAAGCGGCCGGACATCTCCATGAGCTTCGACCGTGCGTGCCTTGATCCGTTGGCGACGCGTTCCCCGGGCAAGTCGATGGTTGTGATGATCTCGTAGTCCGCATAGAACGCGAGCACCTTGGAGTAGTCGGCCAGTAGGTACACCTTGCCGTCGAGGTAAACAGATTTGTTGCTGATCTTGGAGTTCAACCCCGACAGCAGAGTTCGCGGCCGCTGGTCGCCGCCGCCTAGGGTGCAGACCAATATCTCCTTCGTCTTGTACACGTAACGAGGGCGCGACGACACGCCTAGGTCCACTTCCTGCTCCCGCGTCACGAGCAGCTTGTGGCGTCTGCTTGACGGGTCGTACCCGAACCCCGCGACGCGGTATTGGCTCCGCCCAGGAGGAGGAGGAGGCATCTTAATGTCCACCTCCTCCTCGCTGCCGGCGACGGCTGGGTTGAAGAGGAGGACAGTACACGTGTCGCCGTAAAATCTCCCGCGAGGGAGGAGGACGACGCCGTTGCATGTGCCGACGTACTTGTGGTAACCTCTGTACGGTTGCTCTCGATCGACGAGAGCGCGTCTCAGGTCGTGGTTGCGCTCGCCTTCGTCGACGTCCCGGCTGCTGCCGGCCAGGGCCATGTGGAAGTCGTGGAACATGCAGCCGGCAGTGATGGAGGCCGTCGCCATGTAGGCGATGTGAAGAGGCGAGCCGTGGCGGTGGCGGCGGCGGAGCCAGAAGTCCAGGTCGCCGACGAGCTGCCGGTGGCGCATCGAGAGCGCGGCGCACCGCACGACGGTGCGGGTCGGCACGAGGGAGAAGATGTTGAGGAGGACGTCATCGGGGATGGTCGCGTCTGCTTTGGCCTTCTTCGTCTCTCTGATCTGGTTGTCTCCCCCGCCGTCGCTGTTCGTTCCCGTCCTCTTCATGGTGCCATGGCAAGCTACAAGAAACATACGATCGATACGATCTCTTATAAATGACGTAAGAGTCTAACAACCCTGGATCTTGAGGTTTCTGGGTTAAACTTGCAGTTTTGTACGGTGAAACGTAGTAAGCCTGGACTACGTACCCAATGTATCCGTGACGTACCATAGTTCTCCACTGTAACAATTTACACGCACCAGATGGAAGCCAGGTCACTGAAAAAGCTCGGCACAACAAAAAAATGGGCAGCAACCCCTCAGCACAACTGGCCCAATACTAATAGGCTGGTGTTGGCTTTTTGGCGCTTTTTCTAGCCCAGATAGTATGCAAAATTATTTTTAACAAATTAAAAAAAATTGTTTATCACGTGTTCACCTCAAATATAGGAAGCGCCCGTGATTTAGCTAGGATGCGCCGAAGAAATTTACAAGCAAAAAAGGTGAGAGTATGTGCAACAGTTGAGGAAAACCAGAAGAGACCATAAATAAAACCGATTTCTACTTAACAAATTGACCAGATCTCTTCACACACAAATTGACCAGATCTCTTCACACACAAAAAAAAAATTGACCAGATCTCTAAACAAATCGATTTCTACTTATCAAGATTAACTGCCTGATGACTTCTTCCCTCTCCTGAGGCTGTGATCTCATGGCCTGGAGCAGCAAGTCCATGACACAGTTGACGTGCATCGTTCGCTCTCGCGCCCGCTCCTTGTGCAGCTCAATCACGGGTTCCACGACCGCGTAAAGCCCTCCACGGCCTTGCCTGACATGGCTGCGCCCGCCGATGATTCTCCTCGGCGACACGAGCGTCGGCCGGTAGCCCCAGCACACAGCGTACTCCGACTTGTCCAGCGTCAACGTGCTCGGCGCCACGCATTCGAACAGCGCACGGCTTGATCCGTCGTGCAGCGAGATGACGGTGCAGGTACGGCCGTTGCCCTGCGTCCTCATGAACAGGAACGCTCCGCCGCCGCAGTCCCAAACGCCGGCGATCGAGTGCAAACTTAGCTTACGCGCATACCTCTGTTCCCACCGGTGGTCCGGCGTGAGCAGCCAGAAGACCGTGCGGGAGGGCCCGTCGGCCGCCGCCACGCACACGCGGCCGGACACCTCCATGAGCGGAGACACGGCGTGCGGGCTCAGCGTGCCCTCGACGCGCCGCCCCGGCAGCGCGATGGTGGACACCGTCTCGCCGTCGACGTCGAACGCGTGGACTTCCGACGTCTGCACGTCGAGCAGGTACACTTTGCCGTCGTTGTAAAGAGACGAGCAGCGGATCCTGCCGTTCAGCCCCGACAGCACCTTCCTCGGCCGCTAGCCGGCCTTGCCGAGCGTGCAGATCAGCAGCTCCGTGGTCATGAATCTGTGGCCGCTGTGCGGCTTCTGCTCCTGGCGCGTCACGACCAGCTTGTAGGTGTCGCTGGACGGGCCGTATCCGAGGCCGGATATGCGGTACCATGTCTTCTTCGGACGGGCCTTGTCGGGACACGGGAATCGCACGGCTCGCTCGCCGTCGGCGACGGCTGGGTTGAAGAGGATGCCGCAGAGGGAAGCCTTGGCTGCCAGGAGGACGACGCCGTTGCATGTGCCCACTTCTCGGTGATTCTGGCGTCCTGGAAAATCCCGCGTCGCAGGCCGGCGCCGGCGAGGTGGAAGTCGTGGAACGCGCTGTCCGGCCGCGGCAAGGTTGCGCGGTCTGGCCGGCTGGTTCCTCCGTCCTCGTCCGGCCGCACGGTCGCTAGGTAGGCTACGTGCTGAGGCGGCAGGGGCGCGCCGAGGCGGCACCGGGCGTCCCAGAACTTGGACGTGGCGATCAGCTTCTGGTGCCGCTTCGAGAGCGCCGCGCAGCGTACTGCGGAGCGGGCGGGCAGACGGTGCAGGATGTCGACGAGGATGTCCTCGCAGATGTACGGAGCTGCGTCGTCGGCGGCCGTCGTCGGGCCATCATGCGCTCGCTTCCTCTTCCTCGCGGATGTCGCCATGGTGGTGGATGGAGGCTTTCCTCCTCGGGTCAGAACTCAGACTGTATGGTAACAAAACTAACCTCGCCCGTCCCGTCGATTTCGGATCTCTGTATGCCAAATGCAACTCTGATCTCGTTACGCACGTTACGCGGAAGAATCTCGACAAATGCAGAAACGCATCCACAAACAAACCGACCCAAAGCCCCCGTGACGCGACGCGATGGGGAACTTCCTGGGGAAGAGGAAACGCGAGACCGAGGAGCAAGAGAAGCCGGCGTTGAGCTCGCCAAACGCGAAGAAGAGGAAGAGACCAGGGACCGATCGCGACGATGACGCGCCAGGAGCAGGCGTCTGCGACGACGTCCTCCCCAACATCTTCGCGCGCCTGCCGGCCCGCACCGCGGTCGCGTGCACGGCGCTGTCGAAGCGCCACCGCCGCCTGATCTGCAGCCTGGAGTTCAGGAGCCTCCACTTGCGCCTCGGCCCGCCGCTGCCCCGCCCGCACATCGTGTACGCCGTGACGGCGCCCATAAAGAGGAGACCCGAGCAGAAGGAAGCCGTCACCAGGTTCCACGGCTTCCACGTCGCCGGTGCCGGTGGTCTCAGCGCCGGCCACGGCGCCCGATGCGCGCGATCGTCGAACCAGAGTACCTCGACATGACGTACGTCAACACGTGCAACGGCATCGTGCTCCTCGCCGACGAGGATTTCTCCGACCCCTGCAGTTGCGTCCTCTGGAATCCGGCCGTCGCCGACGATGCCAAGGAGGTAACCGTTCCGAATCCATGGGTGGAACAGCTGGAAAGCGAGTTTCGCGTGCTGGGGTTGGGCTACGGCCGGAGGAGTAAAACCTACAAGATGCTTCTGTATCGCAAGCAGAAACATTACAAGCAGCATCCCAACAAGAAGGTTCGCTATTCCGGCGGTGGCGCGATTCGCATTGAGCATTCCTTAGTAATCTACACAGTCAGCGACATGGAAAATCAACCGTCGCAATTACAAACCGTGTCGTTATCAGGCAACCTGGATGCAGGGATCCGCCATGGGTCGCTTTACATGGACGGTACAATTTATCTCCGTCACGCCGAAAAGCTATTTGCCTTCGACGTTGATGATGAGACTGTCACCACTATCGACTTGCCTGCTGGTGAGAGCACAAGGCTCGATTCCGGGCTCATGGAAATGTATGGCCGTCCGTGCGATGCGCGATGGCGAAATCAGGACAAATACCTTGTGGCTGCTTTCTCTGGATCACCGGTGGGAGCAGAGGTTCGTCATTGACATTTATGGTGTCTCAGTTGCGGGTATATGGGACTGCAGTGGTATGCTGGTCATTTACTTAAACTGCGACTGGGACAGTGAACGAAGCAAGGTTTGTCTATACAATGTCGCAACAGAGAAGATGCTCGAGGCAAAACTGCCGAGCGACATGGAGCTGGAGTGGTCAGCTGATGCGGTATGCTGGGGTTACAGGCCTACGCTTGTGTCACCAGAGAGCATTGCCGGCGTGGTCAATCAAGGCAAGGAGCGGCATCGAGATCGCTCTGCAGACACACTGCGCAAGCTGGAGCCGATCAGGGAGCAATATAAGAGAAAAGGGCAAGAGGAAACGCTCGACAATATCAGAGAGCATTGCCGGCGTGGTCAATCAAGGCAAGGAGCGGCATCATGCAGAAGCTGCCCGACGACTTGCAAGACGTTGTCGAAATGTCATTGCCAAATGCGAAAGGTCCATTTTTCTCTGCCGTGGACAGACATTAAGATTGCGTATCACATTTGGCGTTTGGTACTTGTTCTCAGATAGGAATAGAACTTGCTTCTAGATTATCCTATTTATCAAATTGAAACTGGTTGGGAATATGAAGTATTAACATGAACAGTTCCAATAGTGTGTTAAATTGGTGACAACCACTACACGATTTACAGCTATTGCCGAGAGTTGTCAGCAAGTGGCCGACGGTTTATGTTTGTTTTTGTATTTTTGTCAGTTATTATTGATCAGGGATAGTCTGGTGCTAATTTATCATTACTCTTGGGTATCGGTTCAAGAAACTTAGGCCCCGTTTGGAATGGAGGATTTATTCCCCATTCCTGCGGGAATTGAACTGATTCCTGTGAAATTCCTGTAAAATTCCTGTGAAATTCCTGCGTTCCAAACGGGGCCTAGGAATGATTCCTTTTATGCAATTGCCTTAAACTATAAATCTTATATTGACTATAGTTTTTTCTATTGAATCAAAAATGCTAATTGGGTCTTGTTAATTTTGTGCAATAAGACAACTATATATATGTAAATAGAATGCTTTACAAAATGTTTTATTTAATTCAAGGTTTATTCAACAGGATGATCTTAGCTTCGTGCTACACAACTTGGTCAACACACAAATACTCAACTGTCTCTACAAATCTAGTTGGTTGCCTTGTGAAATGTATGTGTATTATTGTTTTTGCAAAAAGCACGTGCGAAATATTTGGTACATCCTATTGGGAAAATTGGAGTTATAGTGCCGGTAAAACTAATAAGTTATTACCCATTTAAATTAAACAAATGTGAGTTTCTAATAAAGCCAGGTTAGTATCTAAAAAAACATGTCCAGGATGAGAATGGCATTTCATGATTAGCGGCATCGCCAAGGATCGAATAAAATGAAAACAGAAAATATCTCTAACTGCAGCTGGCCTGTTACGTGTGGTGATATCCGGCACGTTGATGTTGTATCCCCCAAATACAGAAATAATCCGCCTCGTCTTCTAAACATAAATCTTTCCCACGGAAGAGTTCTTTGACAAATAAAGAACGCATCCACGAGCCGATGCAACTCAATCTGTGATACGAGACGATGGGGAACTTCCCGGGGAAGAGGGGAGGCGAAACCGAGAAGCAACATAGGTCGGCGTTGAGCTCACCAAACGCGAAGAAGAAGAAGAGATCAGGAGCCGACGACGATGCGCCGGGAGCAGGCGTCTGCGACGACGTCCTCCCCAACATCTTGGCGCGCCTGCCCGCCCGCACCGTGGTCGCGTGCATGGCGCTGTCGAAGCGCCACCGCCGCCTGATCTGCAGCCCGGAGTTCAGGAGCCTCCACTGCTGCCTCGGCGCACCGCTGCCCCGCCCGCACATCGCGTACATCGCGACAATGCCTATAAAGAGGAGACCCGAGCACAAGGATCCCGTCAGCATGTTCCACGGCTTCCACGTCTCCGGTGCCGGCGGGTACAGCGGCCATGCCCCGATGCGCTCGGTCGTCGGAGCAAGGTACCTCAACACGAGGTATGTCAACACATGCAACGGCGTCGTGCTCCTCAGCAACGATGAGTTCTCTGACACCTGCAGGTGCATCCTCTGGAACCCGGCCATCGCCGACTTCGTGGAGGAGGTAACCGTTCCAAATCCCTCGAGGCTAAGCGAGTATTGCATCTTGGGGTTGGGTTACGGTCGGAGGAGTAAGACTTACAAACTGCTTATGTGCGGCAAGAAAGGCGAGCACTGTAAAGATTCTTTGCTAGTAATCTACGAACTCGGCGACATCGAGCAGCAACCAACCGTGTTAACGGAAGGAGTGGATGGGGAAATCGACCTGGATTCACTTACATGGACGGCATAATTTACCTCCGTGATCGCATAAATTCGGTGATCCTAGCTTTCGACGTAGACCATGAGACGGTCACCTCCGTCAGCATGCCGGCCCCCCTAGCTATTAGGGGCAATCGTATTGTATCGAACCTCCTGGAGTTGTCTGGTCGGCCGTGCGTGGCGATAAACGATGAGGGAAACAGATCCCTCTGGATGCTCACCAGGGATCACCAGTGGATCCGACGGTGCCACATCCCGGAACTGCAAAACGATGGCTTCTACTCTTTTTTTTTTTTTGCGAAAGGGGGTGGGAATTATATTAAACTTGTAAACAGTACAGCCCACGTCCTTTTACAGAAAGCCCCCTGGGCACACTTACAGAAAGGATCCTCGAAGAAAATGAAATTACAAAGAAGTCCATCTCCCTCTCGAATCCTCCCGAACCACCAGGTTCTCGCCACCGGAGAGCATCGACGGCGACCTCCAGGCTCCTCCGCACTCCAAACTCGCGACCACAACGCATTGTTGATGAAGCCGATTGGATTCGAACGAAGATGGCACAAAGCCGGCCATCGCGACGACGGAGGAAGGAAGAAGCACCGGAGCAGCACCATCGAAGACCCAACAGCAAGAACCAGCAAAAACCGAAGAAGTCGACAGCAAAAACTTGATGCCGACAGCCCGGACAAACATCCACCATCACCGACATCGCCGGCGAGGGGAACCAAAAGCCCATCCCCTCTTTCGCGAAAGAACGGAAGGCACAAGATCTCCACACGGTCTCACCTTTGAAGTTGTCGTCGTCGCCGAAGACTCCATCACCAGCTCCACCGAGGGAGAAAAGAAATCCGAGCGCCGCCGACATGGCGACGCCGGAACCCTAACCCTAGCTCCTAGTTCTAACCTAAACAGCTAAGGAAACAGGACCGGACGGCGATTCCCCAAACCTCCCCGCTCTCCGGAGCCCTACGGGCCGCCGGAGAAGAGGGAGGGCCGGCGAATCGCCGCCGGAAAGGCGCGCCGCCCCCTTTTCTCCCGCTCTCTACTGTAGCGCGGAAGACGCTTCGCGAGAGAGAGAGAGTGAGCAGCCCGACGATGGCTTCTACTCAATCCTGGGCACTTGGGAATGCGGTGACGTGCTAGTCCTTTATGTGGAGAACATCTGCAGGTACACCAACAGCGGCTATCTGTTGTTATACAATGTCTCAACTGATAACATGTTCAGAGCAGATATGCCACGGGACTTTGAGCCGGATCGGTCAGAATATGCGTTTTGCTGGGGCTACAAGCCGACGCTCGTGTCACCCATGAGCATCGTCGGCAAGCTCAAACAAGACAAGGAGTGGTCTCGAGAACGCCCCTCGAACATAATGGAGGCCTTAGTGCTCGGCAATGAGCAAGACAGAAAGAAAGGGCGGAAGGCAACGCTAGATATTGTGCGGTTCATGGATTTCTTGGTTCGCGTCATGCAAAAGTTGCCACATGGCTTGCAAGACGTGGTTGAAACGCCAATGATGGATTCAGAAGATTTCTTTTTCAAGGAAGCAATACCTTACGAATACGAAGAAGAGACTGTGTAAGTAGATTGAAGCCTACTCCTCCTGGGTGTCTAGTGACTTCATCATATAGCTGGTGTTCAACATGTCATCACGGCATTCAATTAGAACACGTGATACACATATTAGGGTTACAATAAAGGCTACCAATAGGAGTCATTTACTTTTTTTTTCTTTCTTTTTTCGTTTCATCAGTGTAACGATTATGCACTTTTGATGATAGACGACTTCATCGGTGATAGTATTTGGTTGTAACTTTTCTTTTGGAAAGTCAAGGCAAGGATGGGATTTAATCTATGAATGTTCTTCCTCGTGGCGCCGTGTGGACCTCCAACCCCCGCCGACCAAACCGCCACCCCAGTCGCTCTGATGCCTCCTGACGCCGTCGCAGTCCGTCGCACCCTCCCTGTCCGCACATACATCCTACGCCACCACCCCACCAACCCGCCCGCCGCTAACCACTCCGACGTGGCTCCCCTGCCCTCCCCGCCGCCCTCCTTCACCACTGCATCCGGCGACTGCCTCGCCGCCCCGTCCGCTGCCCGCATGCAGCCTGTTGTCAGGCCAACCAGTAGCCATGAGCGATGGTTCGGAGGGAGGAAGAAGAAAGTCAGGGGCACGAACTCTGTGCGCTAAGGGATTCTCTGGGTCATCTCACCACCCGCCTCCACCTCCGGCCGCTGGCGGCTCCGCGCCGCCCGCACACCCCCGCCTCTGGTCGGTTGCTGTAACAGCCCGGGTCCCGAAATACGGCTTAGTCCCACTCGCACGTCGGATGAGACACACCTACTTAATAACTCACTTACGCTTTCGTCCTCGCTTCACGTAAAAGGATTAATCCGGAGTTACTAAGCATCGGAAACCCGGCTATTTAAATCAACTCAACTCAACCACAACCACCGATGTGGTACTAAACTCACGAAGCTACAGTGGCCGTGATGCTACAGTAACTCGTGGCTACAGTACTGGGCCGGGTTCTCACAGTTGCTGGCTCGGTCGAGCTAGCTACCATTATCTAGATAGACTTTTCCTTAATCTAAACAAAAACTAAACTAACTCTAGATGTATGTCCACCGTAGAGTTAATCTAGAAGCCATATAGTACCATCTAATAGAGTTAATCCGTTTTTGACATAGTTTCAAGATGGTGCCGGTTACGACTTTTTCAAAGTTTGTTCCATTGGCTTTCGGTGGAGTAGTTGATGATCGACATTGGATTCGGATGCTCCTGTCTGATTCATGGAGAGGTGGCGGAGGATTTTTGTGGTTCAATCTGAGGAATAAGATAAATAGTGGCAAGAAACGGTTCGTAGGTTCTTGTTTCTTTAAGGTCCTAGTTTTATCTAGAAAGGTCTTAGGGTCCGTTTGGCAACCAGAATCACTTCAGATTCTAGGCTGAATCGGTTGAATCGGAGCAAAGAGCAAAATCCCGAAGCGTTTCTCACCAGAATCGGAACGGAGCGTTTCGTCCAACTGCACTGTCCCCGCGAATCGGCGGAGTGGTGTTCCGCGGCGTTCCGATTCGTTTCGCGCCCAGCTTCTATCACATGCTCCAACTTCGAAGGTATTTACGCGATTTGCCACCGTCTCTTCTATCTATCGGCCGCACGAGCAGAAGCTTGCCGTCGTTGCTCGGTCGACAGGGATCGCCGCCGCCGCCCTCCCCACTCGTCGCCGCTCCCCACCACCTCGCGCCTTCAGCGGGCCCAGGTCGCCCTCAGGACGCCGAGCCGGACCAGCCGCCGGACGCCACGCGAGATCTGCTGGTTGCCGCCGCAGAACCAAGGTTCCCCTGTTCTTTTCTTCTTCTCCGCCGCTCAGTACTGCCTCCGCTGTAGGATTTGTACACACGACGCGAATGTGTCCTTCGATCATGTGCGTGGGCTACAGATAGCAAAGCAACACCCTCGGCTGATACTGTCTTCATACAAGTATACAAATTAGATTTTTCTTAACCATGCCACCGAACATTGCATGCGCGCTATGCAGATTCTTTGTCTTTCGTTTGTATGTGCAACTCTATTAGCAGTAATCAGGCACCATCCTGGTCTAAATGGAAATGGAAGACTTGTAATTTGGAAACATGTAGCTGGCTAGACCAGTTGTGGATTGGACATCCGAACATGTGGAGAATGATGACATGAATTTTGCAATGTCATTTTAATATATGTATATTTTAGAAACTTCATTATTTTTTTTTGACGAAGAAAGAGACTTCATTATATATTATAATGCACCAAAACAACAGTCTAACCAAGGGTAAATGAGTCATTTGATCCTTCTTCTCTTTTTATTGAAACTGAAACCAGAAAACTAGCCAAACGATTTCTAAGTGATTCTGTTTCAGGACCTGAAACGTTTCTGGGTTGAATCTGAAACGTTCTGATTCTCAGTGAATCTGGAGCTGTACCAAACGCACCCTTAGTCGCAAGCTCTTATCTTTTTGAGAACTTGGTTGTAATAGGAGATGTAATATGTTTTAAATCTTAATATATTTCCTCTTTCAAAAAAAAAATTCTTAATTTTTGATTAAGATTTCAAGTTGATAATGATGTCATCGCTAGCCTGCTTGAATCTCTGAAGTTTCTTAGCTCGAACTCCTTGAAATTAAAACAGGTAGTTCGAATTTGCATAGCTTTCCCATCGGAGAATAGAAATTAGTACCTTTTTAGATTTCTAGTTTCTGAACATGAAACTCATTGGAACGTCTAGTTTTATCCTGTATTGTTTCAGCATCATTATCTAGTAGTGTACTACTCCTATCTATTATTTGGCATTAAGAAAAATTTTCCGCACCGTTGAGTCGGTGATACCCAACCTTCGACGCAACAAAACGCTGTAGCATGGGCAAAGCTTGTCTTACATCAGACACGGGTGCGTGCATCGACCTGCAACTGTTATGGCGAACATACGGCAGAGCGGCACGGGCGGTGACCACGGGATGGGATTTGGCCGTATTAGAATTTGATTCACTCCGTCAATTTCGCATCTCCAACTGAAACAAATCGTATCATGCAGTCTTGCCTCTGGGAAATGTTCCAAAGTTACCACGAATGAAAAAAAACTCGACCTGCCGGGGGAAGACCGCCCCCAACGGCATTTAATTAAGGAGAATAACCTCTCACGCAGGTCGAGAAATCCTCCGAACCCCCTCCCTGATCCTACACAGGGACTCAGCTGGCCGTTGTGAGCTCCGGCGCGAGTCTTTACCATGTGATTTGACCCGGGAAGGACGAGGGGATTTTTTTACTCTGCACTGCAGCGTGGCATATTTCAGCCATATGTGCTACAGTGCGCGCGCGGCACTGTAGCGAGCTACAGTACCGCGCGCAGGTGCCGCGGCGGGGGATCGAACCCCGGTCGACAGGAGCTCACGCTCCCGGAGCCCTCTGGCTCTGACCAGTCGGGCTGCCCCCGCGTTGGCTACCACGAATGAAAAAACAGCCATCTCGATCTACTCCTCGATCCAGGACCAGGTCAGTAGTAGGATGGAGACGGCGGCAGGGGAGGATGAAACCATGGAGGCGCGAGAGACGGTAGCGGCGCCGATCGCCGGCGCTCCAGCCGCGAAGAAGAGGAAGGAGGGCGCAATAGTTGGGGCCTCAGGTGCAGGAGGCATCTGCGATGACGTCCTCCGCAACATCTTCGCCCGCCTGCCTGCCCGCGGCGCGGTGGTGTGCATGGCGCTCTCGAAGCACCACCGCAACCTGATCTGCAGCCCGGAGTTCAGGGGCCTCCACTGCCGTCTCGGCCCGCCACTGCCCCGCCCGCACATCGCCTACATCGTGACGGCCCCCGTAAGGAGGAGACCCGAGGAGGAGGATCCCGTCGGCATGTTCCATGGCTTCCACGTCGCCGGTGCCGGGCTCAGCGACCACGCCCCGATGCGCACGATCGCCGGATCGAGGTACCTCGGCAAGCAGTACATCAACAATTGCAACGGTGTCGTGCTCCTTGCCGATGGGGAGTTCTCTGCCCCCTGCAGTTGCATCCTTTGGAATCCGGCCATCGCCGACGCTGCGAAGAAGGTAACCATTCCAGATCCATCGCCGGAAAGCGAGTATCGCGTGCTGGGTTTGGGTTATGGCCGGAGGAGTAAAACCTACAAGATGCTGCTGTGTCGCAAACAGACACATCGGATCCGCAAGCGCGTGCATACCTACGGGAAGGCTCGCCTTACCTGCGACGGCGGTGACACGATTCGCATTGAATATTCATTAGCAATCTACACAATCGGGGACAAGGAAAATCAACCGCAATTACGAACCTTGTTATCAGACAACATGGATGAAGGGATCAGCTATGAGTCGCTTTACATGGAATGCACAAGTTATCTCCTTCACGTCGAAAAGCTACTGATTCTCGCCGTCCACGTTGATGATGAGACAGTTACCGCTATCGACTTGCCTGGTGAGCACATATCACCTGGCACCGTGTTCATGGAATTGTATGGTCGTCCGTGCGTGTTTATGTACGAGGGCACCTTGTGGCTGCTTTCTCTGGATCACCAGTGGGAGCAGAGGTCCGTTACTGGCCACAAATCTTTTGTCGCAGTTGCCGGTATATCATATATGGGACTGTAGTGGTGTACTGGTCATTTACTTCAACGACGACTCGTACAGAAGCAAGGTTCGTCTATACAATGTTGCAACACAGAAGATGCTCGAGGCAAAACTGCCGAGCGACATGGAGCTGGAGTGGTCAGATTATGCGATATGCTGGGGTTACAGGCCTACGCTTGTGTCACCAGAGAGCATTGCCGGGGTGGTCAATCAAGGCAAGGAGCGGCATCGAGATCGCTCAGCAGGCATACTGCGCAAGCTAGAGCCGATCAGGGAGCATGTAACGTCCTGAAAATCGACCCTAAAAATTTTTAAATAAAAATCGAAACTTAAATCAGAAGTTTTTAAAACTTTTCAAAAATCCCTCTCTTGTTCTGGACCACACCAATTGGATTTTCCGGTCTGGTCTATTTCTTTCCCTTCTCCATCCTCGCGCGCTAAATTGCCGTCCAGCAGCTACGCGACGCGCCGCACTGCTCTGCTCACGCCGCTAGTGGGCAACTTGCCTGAGCACTCCACATCTCGTCACATTAATTATCTCGAATGACCTGACGACACTATGCACTATGCTTGAGTCGTCTCGTCATCTCAAACCACGTGACGACACTATACACTATGTTTGTGTTGTCACGTCGCGTCGTCACATCAATTCATATCCACCTACCCAGCCCACTCCCTCTCTCTTTCTTCCACCTCACGCTCTGCAACAGAACATCGTCTTTATTCCCCAGTTGCCCGTCTGCAGCCCGCATGACCGCCTCGTCAATTCGTCTGACCGCCTCTCACATCCCCTTATGCAGCGCACGCCTTGCTGCTGCCCTTGCCCATGCCTTGCTCCACGCGCACAAACAGCAGCGACGACCCGCGCACAACGCTGCCCGTACCCACTTGCCCACGAGTTCAAGTCTCGTCGCCATAAATCGCACACCTACCGCCAGACATGCCATCACTCTTGAGCTACCTAGCTGCTGCTCTTCACTCCTGAGCCATCTCGTCGCGTCTCGTCGTTGTCTCATCAGCCCAAATCCACACACCAACTCCTGAGTCGTCCCGTCACTCGAGTCGTCACGTCAATCCAAAACCACACGCCAAAGTCATCCTGAATCGTCTCGTCACTCGTGAGTTGTCTCGTCGACCCAAAACCACACGGCACGCTGTCGGCCCCACCATCCCGTCGCTCTGCGCCATGCACGCCGCTACGCGATGCACCGCCCCTACGCATTGTTGGCGGTTCATATGCGATAAAATTAAATTCATTAATTCCGCAAGCGCACGGATCACCATTGTAGCATTTTACCTTGGAGTATTCCAGGGTTATCGTATTTATATTTCCGCAGGGAAGTAGAGCAAAAGGAAGCTGAATAATAGCTATGCATTGGATAATTTGGAGAAAGAAATAATGTATCAACTATACTTGAGACGGGGGTAAGATAGGCATGATAGATATGGGTGGCACACACATCCTCAAATCCAAGGTAATAAAATAAATCGTAGTATACATTTGGGAGAGCAACGAGATAGAGTTAAGGCTACCTGTATGTTTATCTATTATTTACTTTTCTAGCAGTCAAGTCTACAAAGATTATTTACTCTAGCTAAGCTCATACACATACAAGTCATGTCGTTTCGGGGCACACACGTGCTAGGTTAACCGATGAAGCTAGTTCAAACCTAGGGAACCGTATGCTATAATTAAGACCCTGCTGAGTCCAACCCGGACGTGGTGGATTACAGAGACCGGTGCAGCTGTCACATACACTCGCGGCTACCATCCTCCGTGGGTTGGGTGCCAAACGTGCATAGGCCAAGATCTAAGCGCCACGCTTACAACCCGCCTAGAGGAGCTACTCTTGATCAACGGAGCAGTCCTATCTAAGAATGAACAAGCACAGATTTCACACGACGTCATCTCCAACGACGGCACTCTCTCGTACTCGCTATTCCAACAATCACGAATCCCACAACAAGATTTCTACGAGCACTTACTTAATGAATAAATAAACTAAATAGAAAAGAACTACTAAAATAAATAAATAAAGATAAAACTAATTATATAATAAATAAAATAATATCTCAAAAGAGTAAGGATACAAAGAACTATACCGAACTCCGAGAATACTCCGGAAGCCCGAGAGAACTCTCACTCTACTCTACTCTACTCTAACTCCCAAAGCTACTACTCAACTAAACTAATGAACACTTGGATGAAGTGTGATGGTGCGAGTTGCTTCGGAGGCCGAGGGGTCCAATTTATAGCTTGTGAAGGCGGTGGAAGCACCCTGGCCGAAGCTGGAGAGGCGGTGGCGCCAAAGTCGGCCGGCCGGCCTAGGGGTGTGGCCGGCCGGCCGTCCCCTGTGGCGGTTTGCCACCGACTTGCTCCTGGACGCTCCAGATCACTCCCTGAAGGCGGTCTGAAGGTCGGTTCCTTGCTGGGGTCGGCAGAATTGAAGTGAGGGCCAAGTAAAGGCCCAAATGGCCCACCTTCTAGAATGACGGTGGAATTCTGCTGGGCTGGGCTTGAATTGTGCGTTGAAGATTATTTTCCAGCCCACTGGAGGAAGCCTGGGGCCTGCGGCCACTAGGTGGGGCCGGCAGGGCCTAGGGTGGGGCAGGTCGGCCAGGGATTTTCCCTGGCTGGGCCTATTTTTCTCCATTATTCACTCCTGCATCCAAATATTCACCAAAACCTGTGGAGTAGCTTTATTCCTATCTACTATGCATAAAATCTTGGTGTTATGTATTTATTTACCGGTAGGGTGGCGGTGAAAACATGGTTTAACGACCGCCAACAACCTCCCCAAACTTAAACTTTGCTCGTCCCGAGCAAACTCAACTCAGGGTACCGGCGGATCAGGAGTTACAAAGAAGCGCCCCATAGGTAATAAAGATGCAACAACATACTCCCTAAACAGTGGTAAGCTTATGAGAGCACAAAATATTCATGAGTGTTGCAAAAATCGTGGGGCTTATATGTCACACCTTGTCATGCAGCATTGAAGACTAGAACGGCATTTTCGGACGAGTACACAATTCTAGTAGGTATGCATCCAGAGTTTTTATGTGCTGCAAGGTGCAAAAATTCTCCTTCGTTTTGGGTGGCACTTCTCTTACCACTCCGATGTGAGTTCTATTCCTACAAGCTTCACTCATCCTACCTTCTACCAAATGAGGCTTTGTATGTGGAGCTTGGTAAGGAATGCACAAATGTCATGCATATATTGTAAAGCTAAAGAATGAGTCTCAATCAACATAGCAACTCCATTTATTTTGGTCATATGATGTGATGAAGGGGGAGAAAATGAACTCACACTTATGGAAGGGGGTTTTGAAAAAACATTGGTCCTTTATTTTGCTCAAGATGTTTATGATAAGAACCATATAGCCATTGACTTTTGTCATGCAATCATGGAGTTTTTTTTTTGACTACTCCATGGTGCAAGGGGCCATAAATTTTGAATGGTTCAATGAAACATTTTGAAATATTCTTGAGCATTTTGGATGGACCAAAAGTTTTGCAAATTCTGAAAAATGTTTGGTTGATTTATCCAAACATTCCCCTTTTTATTTGGTGGAGAGAAATTTTCAAAAACACACGCGAAGGAATTATGACCAAATTAGGAGTGCTTAGTTTCAAGAGTACATCAAACCTTAACAAAACTCAATGCATAAACAAATGGCTATGAGTGGGGCTGTTTCGAATATTATGATATGGCTCTGGTAGGTAAATAAATCCTCACACTAAGAGAAGTGTGCCAAAACAGAAGGGTTTTAGGTACTTGCAGCAATTCAAGAAAAATATCTCTGGATGAAACCGTACTAAGAAATTGCAACAAGTCCTAAACATGCCATATCACAATCCACAATGCTCAGACTTGGTGTAACAAATGCAACCCACGGAAATAAGCAAGACTCATGATGTGATCATGCTCAAGTAAAAATAACACATATTTCAGGAGTAGAGGTTGCATCTATGCGACACATGGGAAGCTAATTTGTAACTCGATCATCATTTCCCTTATGCGTAGCATAACACCAAGATTCTAGCATTTATTCGAAACAGGAAGTTTATTTATTTATTAAGAAAAGTTAGGAGTACTTACCTGGGGGTCCTCCCCAAGCTTGAGTCTTTGCAAGACTCGAGCTTGTATTGAACTCCTTCTTACCTGGGGGGCCCTCCCCAAGCTTGAGTCTTTGTAAGACTTAAGCTTGATTCAGGCTCTTGCTCCTCCTTCTTGACCTGCAAAAAAGAGCGAGGATGATACAAGTGGCTAGCCCCTAATAGGCATCACCGGGAATCCTATTATTTTTGTTGTTTTTAAATTTTCAAATTTTTATTTTGTTTCTTATGATTTATGAAAAGAAAAACAGGTGCTAGGCCTAGGTAGGATAACGATTGGGATGGCCTCTGTTGGTCGTATCTACGCACCCACTTATATACCGCAAGAGCACGGTGTACAGTTGTAGTCTTTTTCCCCTAGAAGAGTATTCCAAGGTTTAATCGAACCACAAGGACCTATGGGAATTAAGCAAAATCATCAGTAAAAGAGTTAGTCAAGCTTTCTACTGAGCGTGAGCGTGGGTTTCAGGAAAACGGTGTGTTGTGCCGATCGGCACAGGGGATGTGCCGGTCGGCACGAAGGTGAAGTTGTCCGAAGTGATGTCCGAAAAGCCTAGGAACAGATTAGATCATGGGGTAAGTTAGCCAAGTCTGCTAGTCGAGATCGTAACCGAGAAGCTTTATCAAATAGCATCATAAACGGAATTACTCAATTATTGATAACCGAAGATCGATAGGTTGAGACTCTTTTCCGACGAGCCCTGTCACGACCAATCGCCTTAATCGGTCGCCTCTTCCTACTCTACACATCATCTCAAGGATCATCGCGTATGCATTAGCGGCTGTGGAGGTACAGAGACAACGTGCAATTATGGCGCATTACAAGATCCCAATGCTACCTTAACCACAATGGAGATAGTGAGAGAACGAATCTTGTCACTTCTTTTTGCCACCACGATTAAGATAACATCTAATACTTAGTCGTCACTAAGCGTAGGAACAAGTGCATGTAAAGACCATAAAATCCAGGCAATCAATAATCAAAACCATTCATCCACATATTCAACCATACTTCAATGATACATAGTGCAAGATACATCACCATCTAGTAGGCCTACCTTGATGGATCACCTCTTTAGCACCAATGGTTCTTGATCAACAACTAGAGAACATGAAGAACGGGGCAAAGCCCCGGTGGCTCTAAACTTACTAGCTGTGTTGTCCCTCTGGCGGCCGATCCCGAAACCCTAGGGCTTTTACAAGTTTATATAGGGCTGTACATCAGAAAGGAAAGGATTCTCGGGAAAAGAGTCCTTGTGCCGATCGGCACGTGGGTTGTGCCGATCGGCACACCTCGTGTCCATCTCGGTTTCCTTCCTAAGTCGGTTCCGAAGTCCTAGGTAGCTTCCATGTGGGCCTTCCAGTCAGTTTTCTTCGAGATCAAGTCTTGTATCGCTCTTTCAAATCTTCGAGTACCTTTTATCTCTTCGTGATGAATATCTCTCGAGATTGGTTCGGATAACTTCCTTCTAGAATAAACTGAATGGTGGGCCAGCTTCGGTGGCCTTGGGGTCCCTTGTGCCGGTCGGCACATGACTGTGCCGATCGGCACAGTGGGCCTTTTCTGCTGGTTCTCTTCTCTTCAGCTCCAGATCAGCCTCAATGTCCAGAATGTCGTCCTTTTCAATCTGTTTCTGTAATAAAGCTCCAGAACGACATATATACAAATATGGTGCTATTATCAAGGGTTAATGGCCTATAATGATGACATTTATGCTCTAAATAAGGCGCAGTTGGCATATAAAATGGTATGCTAGAAATCGCCAACAGCCTCCCCAATCGGAGGGCTCTCATTTTTACGTCTTTGAGCTAGACGTTCTCCATGTCTTTTCAACTCGTTTGGACCTCGCTCGCTGGAGAATCTAGCGAGGTAGAGGTTCCTTCTTTCTTCCGCCACATCTTGGTTGTCTTGTTTGTGTTGGTGGCGGCGACCTTTTCTTTAATAGGCGCCTTTGTTGTACTCTCATCGGTCGATACCGTAGCTGCCTTCTTCTTTCTTGAGCACCTCGCTCTCCTCTTCGTGGGCGATTGTGACTCGCCTACTCCTTCTTGCGGAGGAGTAAGAGGGGCTTGAGGTGTAATTGGCGGCTGAGGCATTCTCCTTGGAGTCCTCCAATATTTTGCTAGCCTTCTTGCATTCTCTCTTTCCAGATAGTCTCTCATGTATGCAATGAGCTTGTCTGGCAGTGGCATGGGTGGAGTAATCTCAATCTTCTCCACTCTCCTTGGGTCCTTTCCATATATGACTCGTACTTGCTTGCATTGCTCAACTTTAGGCTTGAAGTTGAACGTTTCTTCCCTGCCGTTGAAGTCCAAGTGGATCTCTCCTGCCCCCACGTCAATGTTGGCGTTGGTGGTGCTCAAGAACGGCCTCCTAAGGATGAGAGGAGCCTTGTCATCTACTTCCATATCCAGCACAACAAAGTCAACGGGGACGAAGAGATTTCTGATCTGCATGGGAACTTCTTCGACAATCCCCAAGGGCAGGCGTAGTGAGCCGTCTGCAAGCTGGAGCTTCATGGTCGTTGGAGATAATGGATGGTTTAACCCATCGTACATCGCCTTCGGCATGATGCTCACGCTCGCCCCTAAGTCACATAGTGCCCGAGCGAAACAACGGTCGTTGACCAAACACGGAATGGTTGGCCATCCGGGATCTTTTCTGATCACATCCTTGGGGAGTGCGGAATCCAAGTCGCTTTCTTCACACCCGATGGTTATTGCATTCACACTCTCCTTGGGATTAACTTCTGGTTGCCCAGGAAGTTTACCCGCACGAGGAGACTGCGCAGCTGAAGCTATTTGCGCGATTTGCGTTTCTAGCATTTTGTTATGGCTTAGCTGATTCTGCAGGGCAGTGCTGAACGACTCTAGCTTGGCATCTATGCTCTCTAAAGCCTTGTCGGTAGTAAGAAATTTCTTACTAATGCTGTCATTGATCTTGACCTGGCCAAGTAAAGGCCCAAATGGCCCACCTTCTAGAATGACGGTGGAATTCTGCTGGGCTGGGCTTGAATTGTGCGTTGAAGATTATTTTCCAGCCCACTGGAGGAAGCCTGGGGCCTGCGGCCACCAGGTGGGGCCAGCCGGCCTAGGGTGGGGCCGGCCGGCCAGGGATTTTCCCTGGCTGGGCTCACTTTTCTCTATTATTCACTCCTACATCCAAATATTCACCAAAACCTGTGGAGTAGCATTATTCCTATCTAATATGCACAAAATCTTGGTGTTATGTATTTATTTACCGGTAGGGTGGCGGTCAAAACATGGTTTAACGACCGCCAACACGCATGCACGCCACTAGTGGCCAAGTTGCCTGAGAGCTCGCGTCCCGTCGCTCCAAAGCTGCACGCCACGCCATCGGCCCCGCCGTCCAATCCTTGCCGGCGAGTTTCCGCTTCGTCGCGCGCCTATAAAAGGCACCCTTGAGCCCCGCCTCATCGCAGCCCCGCCGAAGCCGTCGTTCAGGTGAGCACTAGCCCGCCTAGCTGCCACCTTCCCTCTCCTTTGTGAATCAGACTCCACCAGTAAGGCTTTTCCATAAAACTGAGCAACTCCAGCAGCCCAGCCTGTTATTTATTTCCGAATTCATTTTCGGAATTAATCCATAGCCTCCACTAGAAAATCAATATCTCCCTCGTCCGAGCTCCGATTGACCCAATTCTTCTTCCTAAATTCATCTAAAATCGAGCTCTATCCATTCCTACCAGTTTCATCTTTTGTAGAGCTCCTCTTCTATTTCTTTTGTATTTATTTGTGTTTGTTTGCTTGTTTGTTGTGTGCCGGTTTCGCGGACCGTAGCTAACGGAGTGCACGAGCACGAGTACGAGGAGGAGGAGCAGGAACCAGAAGCCGGAGACTTCGAGCAGGAGCTTCCCGAGGACGTCAACGAAGGCAAGTCACAATCCGTTTTCCCTTTTGATCATACTGCTCCTATGTTTTATAAACACAACCCGTAGAAGCTATTTTATTGCATGAGATGATTGCCTTGATGATTGCAAAACCTTTGTGTAGTATGACCAAGACCACTGAGCCTTATATTACCTGTCCTATATTATTCCCTGTTAAACCTAGGATATCCATGTATGACAATATTTACGCATGGATGATTGCCTTGTTATAGAAATGCTTAGGACTGTGTATCACTAAGTGCTCTACTTATATCTAGATTTTGCAAATGTGAAAACCGTGATTGGTGTTGTGTGGTAGTAGTAAGGTTGGGTGATAACTTAAGAAAGATGAATGAATGAACTTGGGTTAGAGCTGAGGTGATCCTGATGATATTTATGGAAGATTAAGCGTCGCCTCTGTGATGTGCTTATGACAAGTGATATGGGAGATGAATGCCGCCTCTGTGGTGGGTTCATATATGTAGAGATGATTGCCTTGGCTCGTACAAGGACCGAGTTGCTTGTGACATCCTACCTAGCCGTTTTTCCAGTGCGACCACACTACCGTGTATGCGGCACTGCTTGGAGACCCCTGGCTTTCCAAAGGTGCTACGTGATGCCATGGTCAGACTTGGCATTATGGAGCCGGCCGAGTATGTCGGAAGAGAATATGAAGAGTTTGGCACTGAGCGCTGTGAAGTCACCATTCACATTGGAGCCAGTGATGACCACCCAGAGATAAAGCCCTGGAACGTGACTACTACTGGGTCACGATTCCCAGACACCCACCAAGCTGTGGCACGCAAGGCCCTTCGGTACTTGTGCCAGATGTATGAGAGACCTGTCGGTCGCTCGCCAATGAGGTTTTTCCCTCCCATGGAGAGAAACCGCCCCACTTGGCTTGCAAGGATGAGGACAATAGAAGGCCTGAGAATGGCTGAAAGAGATCCCACAGTGGTTGCCATGACCCGTTATCTGCTCGCCTTGGATGAGCTGTATGACGGAACCGCAGCCAGACTGCGAAGGTGCATCACTCGAGCTGAAGAAGCTGAGACACGAGTTAGGACCCTACGTGTTCAGCTCGCTGAAGCCAAAGCTCGTGAAGCAGAAGCAGAAAGCCGTGTTGTTGCTGCCTCAGAAGCCTTGAAGACCGCAGAAGACCGCTACAACAAGCTAGTCGGCACCGGAGTAGGAGAACGTCCCGTTTTGGATGGGACTCCTATCTGCTCTGCGGGAAGCAACATCAAGAGGAAGTACGCAGAAGATCTTCCTGCACCACCGCCCTCTGAAGCTGAGGGTAAAGAAGAAGAAGAAGAAGAGCCCCTCCCTTTGACCCAGCCTTTTCCAAGGGAGAATGAAGATCGCCTCCCCACCGCTTCGGATGAAGATTCCCCAGTTAGAGGCCTGGAAGATGCCTCCAACCTCATGGATGCCCAGGACCCATGAGTGTCTACCGAGATGAAGATCCAATCATCATGGGATGAAGCTACCGGTCCGAGTTCAAGGAAGTGTCTGTGGAAGTCTGTACCCCTAAAATCTTAGTTTGTCCCTTGTAGTCGCAGTGTAACCGTTAGTAGCTCTTCGCTAGTGTTGTACCCCCTGTTGTTTTTATGAATCTGTGAGTGCTGCTTGTTTGTGTGAATTGCTTGTTGTGTGTGCCAGCAAGGCCTTTGTGCCCTGCTCCCCTTTTATAAAAAGAAAAATATAATAACAAAGAGAATTAAATGATAACATGAAGAAGATCTTAGGTTCTTCTCTCATCTTATGCTCTTTCCCCTTATCCTCAAACAGATGCCGCCCAAGCGATCTGCCACGATCCAGCAGCGCCAACGGCGCCAGCCCAACAACCGTAGGGAAGAAGAAGTGAACCAAGATGCAGAAGTTCAAGCTGAGAACTCCAACCATGGACAGTTGCCTAACCCTCCGCTCACCACCCTGGCGGAAGTTATGGCACAACAAACCCGTCTGTTGGAAGCACTTGTGCAGAACAACAATAACAACAACAATCAACACCGTCAGCAACAAGTGCATGGTTTCCAGAGTAAGATTCAGAGTTTGTCAGAATTAAGCCACCAACCTTTGGAGGATCTGAGGACCCACTCGAAGCTGATGACTGGTTAAGGAACATCCAGAGAAAGCTTGATGCTATCAACTGTGAATCCCATCAACTCACTGGGACAGCCTTAGCCTGGTGGGAGAACTACTGTGAAGCCACTGATGATCCCACAACCATCACTTGGGAGGAATTTGTGGAAGAATTCCGCCGCTACCATGTTCCAGAAGGTACCATGCAACTCAAGGCAGATGAGTTTCGTAGGCTGAAGCAAGGAAGCATGTCTGTTAATCAGTACATCCGCAAGTTCATTGAACTGTCTCGCTATGCTCCTGAGGAAGTTTCAACTGACAAGAAGAAGCAGAGTAAGTTCAAGAAAGGTTTATCTGGAGAGTTAGGAACCCAGATGACTCCTCACATCTATCCTGACTTCAACACCCTGATGAACCAGACTATCCTGACTGAAGAAAGAATGATGGAAATGTCCAAGGAGAAGAAGCGCAAGTTCACAGTTCATGAAGCCCGTCAGCAGGAAAGATTCCAGAGGCCTAGGAATTCTAACTTCCAAGGTCAGAAGAGTCAAGCCCCAATGCAGTTCAGGACTCCATCCAATGTCTCTCGTCAGCCCAGTTTCCCTCAGAAGAGTCAGAACAACACCAAGACTCAGCAGTACAGCAGTGGTCAAGTGACTAACCAACCCAAGGCTTGCTTCAACTGTGGTGACCTTAGCCACTTCATTGCCAACTGTCCCCATAAGAACAAGCCAGCTGCTTCCATTCAGTCCAACACTGTGAATGGACCAAGGATGTCTGGAGCCACCCGTGGAACCAACCAAGTCTCCAACCAGCCAGCAAAGACACAGCAGTCCTTCGGACGTGCCCGCGTCAACCACATCCATGCTCAGGAAGCTCAGGACGCACCCGGAGTTGTGCTTGGTGAGTTTCTTGTTGAATCAGTTCTTGCAACAGTTTCGTTTGATTCTGGAGCATCGCACTCTTTCATATCATCAAGTTTTGTTGAAAAGCATAAAGTACCTACAGTACTGCTTAAAACCTCTTTAATAACCCGATCACCCGGAGCTGACATCAAGTGTCACTTGGGTTGTTCGCGGATAAGAATCACCCTAACTGGGGTAGCCTTCCTAGCTAGTCCACTGGTACTAAAATCCAAGGGGATAGATCTAATCCTCGGAATGGATTGGTTAACCAAGCATGATGGTGTCATAGCATGTTCAGACAGAACAGTTACAGTGACCAACCATGAAGGAACCCGAGTAGTCTGCCAAGCCCTTGGAAGTAAACCGGACTCTATGGTGTTTACCATGGAAACCAAGACTGTAGAAGAAGTACCAGTGGTGAATGAGTATCTAGATGTGTTCCCTGAAGAGTTACCTGGAATGCCACCATATAGGGATATCGAGTTCATCATTGACCTTATCCCTGGAACAGCCCCAATAGCCAAGCGACCCTACCGCATGGCAGCCGCAGAGTCAGCAGAACTCAAGGAACAGTTAAAAGAACTCCAAGAGAAAGGATATATCAGACCCAGCTCTTCACCCTGGGGAGCACCAGTTCTGTTTGTCAAGAAGAAGGATGGAAGTATGAGGATGTGTGTAGACTACAGATCCTTGAATGAAGTGACAATCAAGAACAAGTATCCTCTACCCAGGATTGATGACCTGTTTGATCAGTTAAAAGGAGCCAAGTACTTCTCCAAGATTGACTTGAGATCTGGGTATTATCAGCTGAAGATCAGAGAAGCAGATATCCCAAAGACAGCCTTTGTATCCAGATATGGTCAGTATGAGTTCACAGTTATGTCCTTTGGACTAACCAATGCACTGGCATACTTCATGAATCTCATGAACAAGGTATTTATGGAGGAATTAGATAAGTTTGTCGTTGTCTTCATTGACGACATACTGATCTATTCAAAGAGTGCCGAAGAGCACGAGCAACATCTGAGAGTAATTTTGGAAAAGCTCAGAGCCCACAAGTTGTACGCCAAGTTCAGTAAATGTGAATTTTGGCTTGAGAAAGTTGCCTTCCTTGGCCACATTCTGACAGCAGAAGGAGTTGCTGTAGACCCTGAGAAAGTTGAAGCAGTTACTCATTGGCCTCAGCCAACAAATGTGTCAGAGATCAGAAGCTTTCTTGGATTAGCGGGTTATTACCGCCGATTCATTGAAGGATTTTCCAAGATAGTCAGACCCATGACAGAACTTCTCAGGAAAGACAAGAAGTTTGAATGGACCCAGTCTTGTGAAAGAAGCTTTCAAGAGTTGAAGAGAAGACTGACAACAGCACCAGTGTTAGTCCTGCCTGACATTCACAGAGATTTTGTTGTCTACTGTGATGCTTCAAGACAAGGCTTGGGATGTGTCCTAATGCAAGATGGTAGAGTTGTTGCCTATGCATCAAGGCAATTGAAGACTCATGAGCAGAATTATCCCACTCATGATCTGGAGTTAGCAGCAGTAGTGCATGCCCTCAAGATTTGGAGCACTACTTAATTGGAAATAAGTGTGAGATCTATACGGATCATAAGAGTTTGAAGTACATCTTTACTCAGCCAGATCTGAATCTGAGACAACGAAGATGGTTAGAGTTAATCAAGGACTATGATTTGGAGATCCACTACCATCCCGAAAAAGCAAATGTTGTGGCAGATGCCTTAAGCTGAAAAGCCTACTGCAACTACCTCATGACCCACAATGATCACCTGTTGACCGAGATGAAGAAGCTTAATCTGGAGATAGTGCCTCGAGTTTGTGTGAATAGTCTAAGTGTGCAACCAACACTAGACGAACAGATCAGACATGCCCAGCTCAAGGATCAAGAGTTAATGAAGATCCGCAGCCACACTAGAGAAAACAAAGCCCCAAACTTCAGAGTAGATGATAAAGGCACTCTGTGGTATAAAGACAGAATCTGTGTACCACAAGAAGGAAAGTTCCGAGAGATAATCATGGATGAAGCCCACAACTCAGCTTATTCCATCCACCCAGGATCTACCAAGATGTATCTTGATGTAAAGGAAAAGTACTGGTGGAATGGAATGAAGGCAGATATAGCCAAGTTTGTTGCAGAATGTGATGTCTGTCAGAGAGTCAAGGCAGAACACCAGAAGCCTGCAGGATTGCTCCAGCCCTTACCGATCCCTGTGTGGAAATGGGATGAAGTAGGCATGGATTTCATAGTTGGTTTTTCTAAAACAAAGAAGGGATATAACTCTGTATGGGTCATAGTGGACCGACTCACCAAAGTCGCTCACTTTATTCCTGTACGAACCATGGAGGAGACAAGTTAGCCCAGTTGTACATTGACAACATAGTGAAGCTACATGGAGTACCGAGCAGAATTGTCTCTGATAGAGGTACCCAATTTACCTCTAGGTTTTGGAAAAGCTTACACTCTGCTTTGGGAACTAAGTTGGATTTCAGCACTGCGTATCACCCTCAGACAGATGGTCAGACAGAAAGGATCAACCAAATCCTTGAAGATATGTTGAGAGCTTGTGCACTGACCTATGGCAAAGACTGGGAGAAGAGTCTAGCTTATGCAGAATTCTCATACAACAACAGTTACCAAGCCGGCCTCAAGATGTCATCTTTTGAAGTGTTATATGGCAGAAAATGCAGAACACCTCTGATGTGGTCATAAGTTGGAGAGCGTTCCCTTACAGGACCCTCCATTGTTAAAGAGACAGAAGAAAAAGTTGCAGAAATCAGAGAAAAGCTGAAGGAAGCACAGTCTCGTCAGAAGAGTTATTCAGACAAGAGAAGAAGGGATTTAAGTTTCCAAGTTGGAGATTAAGTGTACCTTAAAGTTTCCCCAATTAGAGGTACACGTCGTTTCCAAGTCCGTGGCAAGTTAGCACCACGCTACATCGGACCCTACCGAGTGTTGAAGAAGATTGGTACAGTGGCCTACAGAATTGAGCTACCACCAGAGTTGGCAGATGTGCACAACGTCTTTCATGTGTCCCAGCTCAAGAAGTGCTTGAGGATCCCTGAAGAGCATGTCTCTGTGGAGACTTTGGATTTACAAGATGACCTTCGATATCGGGAAGTGCCGATTAAGATTTTGGATCTAACCACCCGACAGACCAGAGGATCAACAGTCCGTCTGTATCGCGTTCAGTGGAGTCGGCACACAGAGGCAGAAGCTACTTGGGAACGAGAAGATGCTCTAAGGAAGGAGTACCCTCATCTTTTTGAAGGTGAGCCTGAATCTCGAGGACGAGATTCCTTTAAGGGGGGTAGGTTTGTAACGCCCTGAAATCGACCCTAAAAATTTTTAAATAAAAATCGAAACTTAAATCGGAAGTTTTCAAAACTTTTCAAAAATCCCTCTCTTGTTCTGGACCACACCAACTGGATTTTTCGGTCTGGTCTATTTCTTTCCCTTCTCCATCCTCGCGCGCTAAATTACCGTCCAGCAGCTACGCGACGCGCCGCACTGCTCTGCCCACGCCGCTAGTGGGCAACTTGCCTGAGCACTCCACTTCTCGTCACATAATTATCTCGAATGACCTGACGACACTATGCACTATGCTTGAGTCGTCTCGTCATCTCAAACCACGTGACGATACTATACACTATGCTTGTGTTGTCACGTCGCGTCGTCACATCAATTCATATCCACCTACCCAGCTCACTCCCTCTCTCTTTCTTCCACCTCGCGCTCTGCAACAGAACATCGTCTTTACTCCCCAGTTGCCCGTCTGCAGCCCGCGTGACCGCCTCGTCAATTCGTCTGACCGCCTCTCACATCCCCTTATGCAGCGCACGCCTTGCTGCTGCCCTTGCCCATGCCTTGCTCCACGCGCACAAACAGCAGCGACGACCCGCGCACAACGCTGCCCGTACCCACTTGCCCACGAGCTCAAGTCTCGTCGCCATAAATCGCACACCTACCGCCAGACATGCCATCACTCTTGAGCTACCTAGCTGCTGCTCTTCACTCCTGAGCCATCTCGTCACGTCTCGTCGTTGTCTCATCAGCCCAAATCCACACACCAACTCCTGAGTCGTCTCGTCAATCCAAAACCACACGCCAAAGTCATCCTGAATCGTCTCGTCACTCGTGAGTCGTCTCGTCGACCCAAAACCACACGGCACGCTGTCGGCCCCACCATCCCGTCGCTCTGCGCCATGCACGCCGCTACGCGATGCACCGCCCCTGCGCATGCACGCCACTAGTGGCCAAGTTGCCTGAGAGCTCGCGTCCCGTCGCTCCAAAGCTGCACGCCACGCCATCGGCCCCGCCGTCCAATCCTTGCCGGCGAGTTTCCGCTTCGTCGCGCGCCTATAAAAGGCACCCTTGAGCCCCGCCTCATCGCAGCCCCGCCGAAGCCGTCGTTCAGGTGAGCACTAGCCCGCCTAGCTACCACCTTCCCTCTCCTCTGTGAATCAGACTCCACCAGTAAGGCTTTTCCATAAAACTGAGCAACTCCAGCAGCCCAGCCTGTTATTTATTTCCGAATTCATTTTCGGAATTAATCCATAGCCTCCACTAGAAAATCAATATCTCCCTCGTCCGAGCTCCGATTGACCCAATTCTTCTTTCTAAATTCATCTAAAATCGAGCTCTATCCATTCCTACCAGTTTCATCTTTTGTAGAGCTCCTCTTCTATTTCTTTTGTATTTATTTGTGTTTGTTTGCTTGTTTGTTGTGTGCCGGTTTCGCGGACCGTAGCTAACGGAGTGTACGAGCACGAGTACGAGGAGCAGGAACCAGGAGCCGGAGACTTCGAGCAGGAGCTTCCCGAGGACGCCAACGAAGGCAAGTCACAATCTGTTTTCCCTTTTGATCATACTGCTCCTATGTTTTATAAACACAACCCGTAGAAGCTATTTTATTGCATGAGATGATTGCCCTGATGATTGCAAAACCTTTGTGTAGTATGACCAAGACCACTGAGCCTTATATTACCTGTCCTATATTATTCCCTGTTAAACCTAGGATATCCATGTATGACAATATTTACGCATGGATGATTGCCTTGTTATAGAAATGCTTAGGACTGTGTATCACTAAGTGCTCTACTTATATCTAGATTTTGCAAATGTGAAAACCGTGATTAGTGTTGTGTGGCAGTAGTAAGGTTGGGTGATAACTTAAGAAAGATGAATGAATGAACTTGGGTTAGAGCTGAGGTGATCCTGATGATATTTATGGAAGATTAAGCGTCGCCTCTGTGGTGTGCTTATGACAAGTGATATGGGAGATGAATGCCGCCTCTGTGGTGGGTTCATATATGTGGAGATGATTGTGGTGGGTTCATATATGTGGAGATGATTGCCTTGGCTCGTATAAGGACCGAGTTGCTTGTGACATCCTACCTAGCCGTTTTTCCAATGCGACCACACTACCGTGTATGCGGCACGGCTTAGTCTAAACCCCGCCAGCTAGTCTGTTAATCGCCTGGAGGCTGGAGATGCAATGGGAGCCCATGGAGCAGGTGGACGTGATGCAGACGTGTGCGACCCGGTCGAAGACCTAGATTAGAGGCTAGACCCCTGGACAACTCCGATGGCGATTAGTCGGGACGATGCTGTGATGGGTAATGGCTTTGTGAGTCTTCACACCACCCGCGCAGTGGCTTGTGATGCACTCAGATTGTGTGGGTACAGCGTACAACCTCTGCAGAGTGTTAAATCTATTCGAATAGCCGAGTCCACGGTCACGGACATGGCTTTGGTTCGGTCCAAGAACTAGCATGGGATGGGTGCTTATCTCCTTGATGCGTGAGTTGTTTTTGAGAATAGGTCCGGCCTTCCGCCGAAGGTTGTCGTAGACGGGGTGTCCGGCAACGTAAAACTTGACCAACCCCTTAATATCTTAATTTGATGCTTTTGCTAAAACTGCTTTATACTGAACCCTTGCATGTGTAAAACTTGCTTTATTGCAATATTAAACCTGATGGCCTTTACCTTGCTACCGCCAAATGCATACATTTATCCATTGATGGTAGGGTAAGGGTTGCGACTTGCTGAGTACTTCTGTACTCATTCTTGCTTGCTGTTTACAGAGGAAGATCCAGACTTCGTCGACACCGACGGTGAGGAAGACGATTAAGATTGGTCTCGTCCGCACCCGAGCTGCCTGTGGCAGTAGTCTACCGCTTAGTTGCTTCCTCTATGGTGTTAGATGACCTAGAAGTCATCTTCTGATTTAGCTTTGTGTTTACTGTTGCTTATCTACTAGTGTTCTTGTTGCTTCTCAATCGACCCCTGCCAGGTCGCGACTTGTAATATCACCTGTTGTAAGACTTGATTGTACCAGCGACTGATCCAGGGTCTGGTATAATAAAGTGTTTTAGCTCCTGGGATAACCGGGGCGCTTCAGAGCAAGATAAGAGAAAAGGGCAAGAGGAAACGCTCGACGCCGTGTGCCTCATGGAGTTCTTAGTTGGCATCATGCAGAAGCTGCCCGACGACTTGCAAGACGTTGTTGAAATGTCATTGATGGATGCTCAAGGTCCATTTTTCTCTGCCAAGGACAGACGTTGAGATTTACGGTTGATGATGTCATGTCAACCACCACTATAGCCAGCGTGACTCTCTTGGAATATTCAAGTTTAATAGCTGTGAAATATTATTGAAAAAATGCGTTCCGATTTGACGTCTGATACTTGGTTCTCAAATAGAAAATAGAACTTAGCCTAGATTATCCTGTTTCCCAAATAAAAACTGATTGGGAATATGAAGTATTAGCATGAACAGTTCCAATAATGTGTTAATTGGTGACATCTTTTTTTGGGGAACAATTTGGTGACATATCTTCTCACTACACAGTATAGAGCTATTGCTGAGTTGTCAGCAAGTGGCTGACGGTTTTTTGTTATTTTTTATTATGCAGTGTTGTCTGGTCAGAGATAGTATGATGCTATCCCATTATCTAAAACAATTATCATTACTCTTAGGTTAACAGTTTTATTAGGAAACTTAATGAATAATTCCTTATATGCCATTGCCTTCCCATACTATGGTCCCTAAACTGCCACCGCGAAAACACGTATTGCATATTTAGCATTGGTGTTAAATTTTATATAATCGTCCTCATACCATTACCATCATTTGACTATCAATATAGTTTGTAAATGTTAATTATGTCCCTGTGGCGGCCTTCTCCCCCTCACCAACATCATACGTAGGTCTGCTCCACCCAACTCCGTCGGGCAGGTCCGCCTCGTCTTGCATAGGTTTGCAACTGAGATTTCTAGTTTCTGAACTTGAAACTCATTGGAACGTTAAGTTTCATCCTGTTCTGTTGAAGCATCGTTATGTAGCAGAGCACTACTTATTATTATTTTAAAGCACATTAGATATATGCCTACTGATGATACAACTGATGGAACTTTTGAGCCACCCTAAGATGCGGCACCTACAAGCACTGAAAGCAGCCCAGGACCTCCTATGCGTAGCCCGTCCGACGATTAACCGTCGATAGAACGGCCCATGGCTCATGCAAACTCGGTCACAGCGGCAGCCTTCTTCTTCTTCTTCTTCCTCACGCCGCAGCCACCCTCGACCGCCATCGTTGTGCTCGCCCCCGCCGCTTCCACCTCCCGCCCGGCTCCGGCGGCGACCCCGCCGCCTCCCTTGACCGCCGCCGCGCTAACTAAGCAGGAAGTGATGCCCCCACTCTTGCCCCGCCCACCGCCGACAGCCACCACCTTGGCCGGCGGCGTCCCCGCCGTCCCGCCCGCATCGCGCCGCCCACCGCCGGTCTGGCCTGTCGGCCGCCGTTCTATGCCGGGGGAGGAGGAGATCTTGGGGTTACAAAGCCGTGCACTAAGGAATTCTCCGGCGAGACACCCTCACCCCGCCCTCCTCCATCGTCTTCGGCGGTTCCCGCCGCTGGATCTGCGGCCGCCGCCCTCTGCCACGCTAACTCGGCTGCGTCGGGCTCATTGCTCTCGGGGAGGACGGAGGAGGAAGAAAAAAGCTTGACCGTCGGATGCATATTTGCACGAATCTCAAAGCTGTCCGATCGAATGAATCCCTTCGGACGACATAGTATAGGATCCACCAGCAGCCCCGGCCTTCAATGCAACAAAATGTTGTAGCATGGCAAAAGCATGTCCTACTACATCAGACACGCATCGACCTGCAACTGTTATGGCGAACGTACGGCAGAGCGGGCCTGCCGGTGACCAAGGGCTGTGATTTGCCGCATCAAAATATGATTGACTCCGTTGTTACTTCAATTTCGGATCTCCCGCAGAAACAAAATCGTTCCAAGTCTCGACGAATAAAAAACAGGCATATCCAATCTACTCGATCCACCGCGATAGCAAGGATGGAGGAGAAGGCGGCAGGGGAAGATGAAACCGTGGAGGAGCGAGTGACGGCGGCGCCGATCGCCGGCGCTCCAGCCTCGAAGAAGAAGAAGAAGGATGGTGCGGGCACCATAGTTGGCGCCTCAGGCGCAGGCATCTGCGACGACGTCCTCTCCAACATCCTCGCCCGCCTGCCGACCCGCTCCGCGGTCGCGTCCATGGCGATCTCGAAGCACCACCTCGCCCTGATCTGCAGCCCCGAGCTCAGGAGCCTCCACTGCCGCCTCGCCCCACCATTGCCCCGCCCTCACATCGCGTTCGTCGCGACGGCGCCAATAAAGAGGAGGTCCGACCACGAGTATCCCGTCGGCATGTTCCACGGCTTCCACGTCGCCGGTGCAGGGATCGTCGGCAACGCTCCGATGCGCGCCGTCGCCGGAGCGAGGTACCTCGACACGAAGTACGTCAACACGTGCAACGGCATCGTGCTCCTTGCCAGGAAAAGTTTCTCCCGTGGCCAGAAGTGCAGGTGCACTCTATGGAACCCCGCCGTTGCCGATCACGCGAAGGAGGTAGACGTGCCTGCTGATTCGTCGTTGGAAGCGAATTTGCGCGTATTGGCGTTGGGTTTCGGCCGGAGGAGTGACACTTACAAGATACTTCTGTGCCGCAAGGAAGACACACGTCCGTACCACTACCCCAATGGCTGGCGGTGTTGTGGCAACGGTAAATGTCTCGTCAAATATCAACTACTGATCCACGAACTGGGCAACGCCATGAAGCAGCCGCTGTTACTAACCACGGTATCGATGGGACTGGAGGAAGAAATCGACGACATGTCACTCTACATGGACGGCACAATTTACCTCCACTTCGACAAGTCCGTGATCCTTGCTTTCGACGTCGACAATGAGACAGTTAGCACCATCGATTTGCCAGGCAAGGGCCAAGAAGTTGATTCCTGGGAAGCGACGCCCCAACTGTTGGAGATGTCCGGTCGACCATGCGTGGCGGCGAACCGTGACCACCTCAGAGCGTTGTGGATACTCACGGTGGACCACCGGTGGGAGCAGAGGTGTGCCATTGCCAAGGATACCGGCCTTTTTGGAAACATGGATGCCCTTTATATTTGTCCTATCACAGGTGTTTGGAACTGCGGAGACATGCTGGTGCTACTATTCGAGCGCAACATGCTATGCCTGTACCATGTCCCAACTGCAAAGATGTTCATGGCGAAACTGCCGAAAGACGTAGTCCCGTGGGCATCAGATTATGCAATGTGCTGGGGTTACAGACCGACGCTCCTGTCACCAAGGAGCATCATTGGTAAGCTCACCAAAGACAAGGAGCTGCGTCAAGATCTCATGGTGGACGTGCGAGAGATTGTAGAGCCGGTCAAGGAACAAGATAGGAGGAAAGGACAGAAGGCGACGCTGGAGACCATATGCTTTATGAAGGCTTTGGTTTGCATTATGCGGAAGCTGCCAGAGAATGTGCAAGACTGGTCAAAATGCCGTTATTGATTGATTCAGAAGATCCGGTTTTCTTTTCTGAACATGCAGCATGTTCAGATTAAGAATTCTAGTTGATGATGATTAAGCAAGCCAATAGTCTGTTTGAATCTCTGTATGAATATTCAAGCTGTTAGGGAAGTTACGGTTAAGTTTTCAATACATAAATTTTTCTTTTTTTCGAGAACGTCCCAAGGTAAATTTTTCCTCCTAATTATTCGAATTTTAACTTTATTGTTCTGATGACAATACGTCATGGCATATTCTAAGCAATCCTTTATTCATATGCAATTTTCCCTTCTCCTTTTTTTAGAGGAACCTCCTCATTTTTAGTTTGCAAAACTTTGCAAACCGAAAAACATTTTAGAGAGTTTAGAGGTCCTTTTCTATCTGGAAAGGAATTTCATACTATAATCGATCCTTTGGAGCAATTAGATGCATATAGGGCATACCAAAGGAGAAAAAGGAAGCGGCCCATTCTTCAGACGCTCGGAGCTTTCGCATTACCGTACCGCAGCCAGGAACGATACTACTACGTCAGTCTATGGTAGTAACACGACTGGATTTTTTTTTTTAGAAAAGGGAATATGCATTAATATTCCAGCCTCTGTATCGATCGATACATATAGCTGTCTATTATTACAAAGTCTGCAACAATCATTAAGCAACGAGATAAGAATAAAACAAAAGGTTTGCACATCATCCAGTGATGTGGATCAAACAAATGGAAGTCTATTACTAAATTGCCAGCCATTTGATGCAAAGATCTCCATGACAATCGTCTCAAGCACACGGCAACCCCAAGTAATTCGGGGTCTGTCTTCCTCCTTTTGCAAGATTGCCCAAGACCGGATCCAATGTGTCCCGCTGAACACCACCTGCATAGAAGTATAAACTCGTGTTTTGTTAAAAACTTGATCATTCCTATTAAGCCAAATAGCCCAACAAATAGCCGAAGCCCCTACCAAAGCCTGGTACTTCTGTTTCCTATCTACCCCGCATAACCATTCATTGAACAAATGTTCAACATTTAATGGATGAGATAAATTAAAGGCAAACTGTACCAATCTCCATATGAACCTAGCATTTTGGCAATCAAAGAAGAGATGTTGTATCGATTCATCTAGATTGCAAAAACAACATTTCACACTTTCTTTCCATCACCTCTTTGCTAAATTGTCTTTGGTTAAGGTGACTCCTTTAATCAAATACCACATGAAGATTTTGATCTTAAGTGGTATTTTTAATTTCCAGATAATGTGGTTGCGAGGTACAACATTGGTTGCAGCTACCGCCCTATACATAGAGCGAACTGTAAATGTACCATGTTGCTCCAAAGACCATTTGAATGAATCTTTTTGATCTGTCAAGTGGACACTCAAGACTCTAGCAACCAGATGGTACCAGTCGATCAAGTTGTTTCCAACTAAAGATCTTCTAAATGAAACATTCAAGGGAGTGAATCGCAAAACCATGCTTACGGTAGCACTTTTCTTTCTGACAATATTATAAAGATTGGGGTATTGATCTTTTAAAGCTACATTATCTAACCAGATATCCTCCCAGAAACGCACTTGAGTACCATCACCAAGGTTGAACTTGCCCATTCTCGAAAACTCTTGTTTGACTTTCATAAGTCCAGCCCAAAAATGAGAATCACCGGGCATATGTTCAACCTGCGTAATGGTTTTGTACCTCAAATATTTCCTTCTAAGGAGTGTCTGCCAAACCCCTTCCTCATTAATAAGATTGAAGAGCCATTTACTAAGTAAGCATCTATTTTGTAGGTCTAGATTTAAATGCCTAACCCTCCTTGGTCCCTTGGTGTACAAAGAATACTCCATTTAGTTAACCTATATTTCTTTTGATGCTCATTACTTTGCCAGAAAAATCTAGATCTATAATAATCTAGTTTCTTAAGTACCTCTCTAGGAATTTCAAAGAATGAGAGCATAAAAATAGATATGTTACTAAGGACTGAGTTTATTAGGACTAATCTTCCGCCTACTGATAGCATTTTGCCTTTCCAACAACTAAGCTTCTTTTGAAATCTTTCCTCTACTTCCTTCCAATCAACATTTCTGAGTTTTCTATAATGCATAGGTATGCCAAGGTAGCGAAATGGATAAGAACCCAATCCACAGCCGAATATCTGTGAGTATTCTCTCTACAGTTCCTTGGCAGCCCCAAAGCAAAACAGCTCACTTTTATGAAAATTAATCTTCAAACCAGATAGTTGCTCAAATGCACATAACAAGAGCTTCATATTCTTGGCTTGTTCTAGATCATTTTCCATAAAGATTATTGTGTCATCAGCATATTGCAAAATCGAAAGCCCTTCATCAACTAAGTGAGGGACTACACCAGCTATTTGTCCCTCATCTTTCGCTCTTGCCAAAAGTATCGCTAACATGTCTACTACTATGTTAAATAAAATAGGAGAGAGTGGATCACCTTGGCGAACTCCCTTCCTTGTTTGAAAAAAGTGACCTACATTATCATTAACTTTAACACGACTGGATTTGGATGCTTCGATACTTGCATGAGCCTTAGTGGAACCTCCTATTAGTGAGTAATCCGATTTTGTTTTCGCATACTTAGCCCATGCTCCTAAGTATGTCTGTATCGCTACACATTTCGTGTAAGAAACTCTATTTTTTCTAATGACTATTTATGCCGGCAATGTTCCGGATCTTTCGAAAAAAAATACTCGCATGAGCCGCGCTGCCCCTGGCCGGGTGGGCCACTTGGGCTCCAGTTCTTCTGCCTTGCACGATACTAGCATACATTCTGCGTCCAGTAACAAAACTGACCAGGCCCACACGTCGATCTCGGATCTACGGAATTTGCTGTGAATACCACTACAATGGCGGCGCAGCCTTCTATCTATAGACAAGAGATTCAGATGCGTTAGGTCTCCCAGAAATCTCGTTAGGGTACGAGACAATGGGGAAGAAGAGGTCACGGGGGATCGAGAAGCAAAAGGCGGCGACGCCGAGCGTACCAGCAGACGCGAAGAAGAAGAGGAAGAGGAACCACGAATCACCTCTTCTTCTTCGCCCGCCTGTCGACCCGCTGGGCGGTCGCGTCGATGGTGTGCCCTCGAAGCGTCGCCAACGTCTGATCTGCAGGTCCAAGGTCAGAAACCTGCACTTGAGCCCACCGCTGCCCAACCCGCATATCGCGTGTATCAGCAAGTTCCACGGCTTTCACGTCGCCGGAGCCGGCCAGAGCAGCGACGCGCCGATGCGCACGCTAGATTGGGAGACGTACCAATATATCAACACATGTAACGGCGTCATGCTCTTCGCCCACAAACATGAGTCGACGAAGCCTCCCACATGTGTCCTTTGGAACCCGGCCGTAGCAGACATCGAGGAGACACTTACCGTCCCTGCATATTTGGGGACGACGGATGATTACAGACTGGATAGATTCAACTACGATCCAGGCAGTTACAACGAATTGGGTTTTGGTTACAGACTGGAAAGATTCAACAACGATCCAGGCAACTACAGCGTATTGGGCTTTGGTTACGGCAGGAGGAGCAAAGACTACAAGCTACTCGTATTGTTTCGGCAAAGGTTGGACAGAATCCTTAAGTTGAAGCCACCCCAACGAACATATTCTGAAGAGCTCTTGATCTACACTCTCGGCAGGGCCACGAAAAAACCCCGAAGCAAATTGTTGTCACAGGGAACACCCAGTAACAGGAGCCAGGAGTCAGTCTACATAAACGGCGTAATCGTAATTTATCTTCTTTTCGACGAGTCAGAGGTCCTTGCTTGTGACATCGACAACGAGAAGGTCACCCATATCAGCATGCCTGGCAGCAGCCGGTACCCATGTGAGAATCGAGTAACGTCCGAGCTCATGCAGATTTATGGCCGCCCGTGCTTGGTGAAGAACGATGACGGCCACAGAGCCTTATGGCTACTTACA